>JBBPBX010015400.1:25399-40851 GCA_038048925.1 Garcialebias charrua | reverse complement strand
TTTCATTTCATTTATTTATTTATTTAAGTTAGGACAATGCATATTAATCAACATAACAGCAGTTAGCATCAATGTAAATATGCCGGAGTTAGCACAATAGCTAATTTGCATCCGTTGTCCTAAGGCAGGTAAGAATAAGAAACGTCCCATAAAACAAAAGAGCGGAGAAAAATACAAACATCACCTATATAGCACATAACACAACATAAAATTACAATAAAAATATGATGCCATAAGAATAGACAAAGTAATCTACACATGAGTGCACTTCTGATTAGTTTTCAGCCAAAGTTTCAGAGATTTTTTAAAGCTGGAGTAGGTGCCACAGTTCCTGATGGAAACTGGCAGTGTGTTCCATGACTGCGTGCCTCTGATGGACACCACCATTTGGCCAAATTTAGTCCTGCGCCGCTGCACATCACAATCTCCTCTGGTCAGTGCTCTTGTGTTTACTGTACTTGTTTTTTTACTTATAAAATATATTAAAGGAGGAGGAGCAAGTCCATTTAAAACTTTAAAAATCAGGCAAACGTCCATAAAAATCTGATAGCTATTAAAATCCAAAATTTTGTACTTATTTATGATGTTGCAGTAATGATACTGTATTGGCTTTTTGTCAAAAATTTTCAGTGTTTTCTTAAAAAGAGACTTTAGGGGCTTCATGACGATCTCTGAAGTGTGAGACCATGTAGTATAACAATAGGCTATATGGCTGAAGATCATGGCATGCATGTAAGCCTTTGCTGATTCTGTTGTCAGAGAAGGTCTTATATGTTTGAAGTTTCCATCCATCCATCCATCTTCTTCCGCTTATCCGGGGTCGGGTCGCGGGGGTAGCAGCCTAAGTAGGGAGGCCCAGACTTCCCTCTCCCCAGCCACTTGGAGCAGCTCCTCCGGGGGAATCCCAAGGCGTTCCCAGGCCAGCCGAGAAACATAGTCCCTCCAGCGCGTCCTGGGTCTTCCTCTGGGTCTGTTTGAAGTTTGCCAGATATAATTTCAGCATTAATAGTTCCTTTGTTCTGCATCTTCTCAGAAAAGAGAATTACATCCTAATGTTAAAGAGCCTTTCAATATTTTAGCCTAATGAGTTTACTGAATAAATTGTACATTTTACATGTTGTCACACTGAAGACGAGCACTGCTGATGTACAGTAGCTTGCTGACTTTTCTGCTAAAACTCTTTCACATACTCATTTTCTGCAAGAACAATTTTCTCTGGATAACAGCTTGTGGAAATCCCTTAAAATTGACAGAGAGTTCTTCCATTTCAATCCAACATTAAATCCTCCTTGGAGGATCCATCCTTGGAGCCAAGGAGCACAGGGACATTTTAAACAAATGTGCAGAAGAAATAAAAATAGAGATGCAGCAGATACATGTTTAGAAACAGATGATGAAGTAAGGGTAGTCCAACACTGAAGTTCTACAGCCACATAGAACTAAAGTTAACATTATGATGCACACCAACGGTTAACAATACATCATGGAGGACAACGTTTGCAGAAGTGTGGTCCATCACCTAGGCAGTCATTGTGTCATATCAAGTGGGGGAGGGTGTGTGTGGGGGGTAGGGGATTTGTGACAACTGCCATCTGGTGCACTGACACACCAGCACATGTGACAACACCATGATGACTGTCAGTGAAGAAATGCTAACGCTTCAACCAGCAAACTATGCAATTTGTCACTCTGCTGCCAAGACAATAATCTGAATACAAAATAACTTGGCAGGTTTTTGAGGGGAACAATAAGGGAGCTGCTGCTTTCGTCACTTAATTTGTCACTTTTTTTTTCTTTGAATAGATGGATATCCCACATCACTCTTAGTTTGTGACAGATTTGTTAAGAGAGGAGCACAAAGCATGATTGAATGTGTCTATCTTGCCTGTGGGCCAGGGATTTAAATATCACTCCAACTAATTGGAAGTATTTTCAAGAGGCTTTAAGATAAGCAGTTTTTAACTTTTGCTTGTGTGCCAATAGATTGAATACTCCGAACACAGTTGGCAGAGTTTTTATTTTCCTATTTGAAACAGTCAGCCTAGACTTTGAAGTCCCAACTGGCTTCAGTTTGAAGGTTTAACATTATTCTTTCCCAAACTCAGGCCACAAAAACACAACCAATCAGGGTTTTATTTTTATTTTCAGAAACACTTCTACCGGTATTCTTGGTTTGATAATAATAATAATAATAATAATTAATTCAATTTATAACGCACTTTTCATTACTGAAAATCTCAAAGTGCTAAAGTGTTGATACGACCACCATATTTTGAATGTGCCAGCTGTACCTCATTTAGGGGCAGATATAATAAGATTTCATCTTCTTTCTGCTCCCTTCATTTTATCCTACTTGTATTCTTGTATCTGATGAAACTGTCTGGTACAGTATTGTTCTTTTAAAATGAATGAATAAACATCAAATCAAATCAAATGTAAGGGTGGTTTGTTGGCACTGAGAAATGTTTTTTACTTATGAAAACATAAACACTTCTGCTAATGTTTATTGTTTTGAAGGACGCATTACATTTTGTGTTGTAAAGTGGACAGTGCTGCATTGTGACGTCAGTTGGTTGTTCTGAGTATTTTTCACTTAAGGCTTGGCTTCCCATGTGGCAATGAAGTGCAGGTAGGGTAAATAAGCTAATAATTTTGGCCTCTTCAAGAAAACCCAGGGGCTCTGTTGTAGCTGTGGCCACACGCTAATTCGACTGCAATAGTAAGCTATCTGCTGATAAAATTTGTGATTTTAAATATTATATCATCATTGTGGCAAAAGGTTAAAATGTTAAAATATATTTCTGCTCACAGAGAAATTCAGTGGGATTTTCTTTTAGTCTTTTTGTGATCCAGAGATTACCTGTTTAAATAAAAGTAAATAAATAAATTACCTAACCTACATTTGTATTACATTGTAAAAGGCTGTTTTGTTTTAGCCCAACATTTTTGTCACATTATTCTTACTGTCTAAAAATGTAAGAAAATTAAAACTATTGCTGCATGTTTTTACGTGAATTTAAAAGAAAAGATGACTCATTACATGCATAGCATTTAATCTTTTACTTTACCTGTTAAAATTTTAGATAAGTGTGTGTGGGGGGGGGGTTTCTTGGAAAGCTAATTGACTAAACTAAATCCTAATAAAATATCCTAAAATGTTGTGAAAATTAATTATTCCACATAGTTTGTGATGTTTTTATTAAGAACAGGAGACAGAGCAATATTGAAGAGAAAAACCGATGCATATAAAATGTTGTCCTCTTGGAGGATGTTTTTTTTTTTCTTTTCTTTTTTTTTCTGACAGCTAAATATTTGCTCAAAGTACTCAATACTGTGGCTGCCCACTGATGTACAATAAAGTCAAAGAGAGATAAAATTCACCATAATGCAACAATTTTTTTTCTTGACCTTGACTTTTATCTCAGGGCAGTGTCATGTTGTGGGAAAAGAAAAAAAATTGTAAAGCTTTTGAAACATGTTTGAAGAGACTTTTGTCTAAAATGGTGTATTGTTCTGTAGCATTAAAATTGTTTTAATTGACGATGAGTTTGGGGGCTTTCAAGCAGCCTCAGACGGGTGCATAGTTATGACCAATAGCGTGATATGAAGTCTTTCCTGGGTAGTTTTGTTAGAATCGTATCTACTTTACTTTAAAAGTTAGCATATGGTTTAATATATATTGATCTACAACGACTACCGGTAGCTCAATATCTTTAATGTACTTTATCCAAAGCAAGCAGTTTATAGGAAATTCTGCAGCTATACCTTACATGATTAATTATTTTTCAAGACAAAAACAATCAAAGCCTGACAGTAATAATGGGCAAATTTTATCAATGCCCCCTGTAAATTAAAATGCATGATTATCCAAAATGATTAAATATCCACACTGAGAACTATTTGAAGGTTATCGTTTAGCAAGGGTAAAGAAAGTGACTTAATTTGTCCCGAGTGCCCCTGCTTGTCCTTGCCTCAGGGAAACAGCCATCTGGTTGGCCTGACTATTTAAGTGGGGCATTTAAATTGAGGTCTGAAGGCTCCCACTCTATATGTGGCTGTTGCTTGCTCCTGGCTCGTCTGCGTCATTGGAGATAATAGCAAACGCAAAAACATTATCACACATCTCACTTTCAGTAAGCACTACCTTTCAGCTTGTTTCTCCGTTTGTAAAGGTGTAACTTGGATGTGTTAGAGAATTCCCAGAATGAAAAGCCGTTTTTAACACAAGCTTATTTTATAACTTGAGTTTACAGCCACTGGTATGATCATTAGAGCTCGTAGAAATAAGACCGCCTAAATGTTCTGAACTTATCCATAAAAAGGGGATTTTGGTAGGTGTCATTAAAGAACAACTTGCTGTTTTTAGTGTCTGAGCAACATGACATTTTTTATTTACTTTAACAATAAAGTATTTCATGCCCGAGTGTTTCATAGACCAGTGTTGGGTGACAAAGAAAACAACAAAAAAATTAACGTATTTTAATAGATGTTCATTAATAAACTGAAATAAATGGGGGAAACCCCCAAAGCCCAATAATAAAGCAATGTGCTAATGAAGCTATACTGTACTTACATTACAGAGCAAGCACTGCTTTGAAACTGACCTTCGACGTATGCCCTGAAATGAGGAAACACATGGAGATTCTACCAAAGATGGGCTTCGTCCAGGCTCAATCAAGTTTTAACGCTCTTTTGAAATTCATGCCAAGGTAAGGAAGGGCACAAGCTGCAGTGGAGCAGTAATCTATTTGGAAACTGAGCTTCTGAGGGTTTTGTTGACTTTTTTTAAAAAGCGCAAATTATTGAACTTCCAAACAGATTTGTACTGAACTTGTCTTCTTTAATGCCCTGCCTTTTCCACAAGGATTAATTTAGTTTTACTGAAGAAAAATCAGCTGTCTATGTAGATGCTGTTCCGATAAAAACTAAAGTAAATCCTCCAAATTGTAGTCTTAAATAAAGTGCATGATCTGGCAACTCAAGGACTTGTTATCATTTCTATAATTCCAGTTTGATTCGATAAGAAATAAAAGATAATGCAAATAAAGGTTTATAAGAGCGTCTGTGTATTGAGTTTGTTCTGACCACAGTAGCTTACTTGTGTAGCCTGGTGGTACTTTTTGAGAGGAGTCAGAGTAGTCGGAGTCGTAAAAGGCAAATGTTTCCATCCAGTCAACAGCCAGTTTGCACTTTTCTTTATCGCACCAGCTCAGCGAGCACAGGAGCTCAGAGGCGTCTGATAATGGTGTCTAATGACTTTGAAGGACCTGGTAATTCTTTCAACAACATTGTAGGCTCTATATTTAGATTTAGCTGCAGCAGTTGAACTGCTGTTTGAAAGCCAGAAGAGCGGACAGGGGACCCCCCAGGGTAAATGTGAGAGGCGTGCAGTATGTAAAACCTCTGCGTGGGAGCTTCTCTGCCCACTCACTGTTGTTGTTGTTTTGTTTTTTTCTCATTTCATGCAGTTTTGTGCATTGAAAGCTGGGCTGATTTATTTTTTTTTTAAAAGAGAGAGAGAGAGAGAGAAGTACAAGCCCAAAACCAGAAAAGTTGGCACGTTGTGCAAATCGCAAATAAAAACAGAATACAATGACTTGCAAATCTTTTTCAACCCATATTCAACTGAATAGAATGCAAAGACAATATATTTAATGTTCGAACGGAGAAACTTTATTTTGTTTTGCAAATAACCATTAACTTAGAATTCAATGGCAGCAACACATTGCAAAAAAGTTGGCACAGGGACATATTTACCACTGTGTTACATCGCCTTTCCTTTTAACAACACTCAGTAAACGTTTGGGAACTGAGGAGACCAATTTTTGAAGCTTTTCAGGTGGAATTCTTCCCCATTCTTGCTTGATGTACAGCTTAAGTTGTTCAACAGTCCGGGGTCTCCGTTGTCGTATTTTACGTTTCATAATGCGCCACACATTTTCAATGGGGGACAGGTCTGGACTGCAGGCAGGCCAGGGGAGGACCCGCACTCTTTTGCTACGAAGCCACGCTGTTGTAACACGTGCAGAATGTGGCTTGGCATTGTCTTGCTGAAATAAGCTGGGGCGTCCATGAAAAAGACGTCGCTTGGATGGCAGCATATGTTGCTCCAAAACCTGTATGTACCTTTCAGCATTAATGGTGCCTTCACAGATGTGTAAGTTACCCATGCCTTGGGCACTAATGCACCCCCATACCATCACAGATGCTGGCTTTTGAACTTTGCGCCTATAACAGTCCTGATGGTTCTTTTCCTCTTTGGTCCGTAAGACACGACGTCCACAGTTTCCAAAGACAATTTGAAATGTGGACTCATCAGACCACAGAACACTTTTCCACTTTGCATCAGTCCATCTCAGATGAGCTCGGGCCCAGCAAAGCCGGCGGCGTTTCTGGATCTTGTTGATGAATGGCTTTTGCTTTGCATAGTAGAGCTTTAACTTGCACTTACAGATGTAGCGACGAACTGTAGTTACTGACAGTGGTTTTCTGAAGTATTCCTGAGCCCATGTGGTGATATCTTTTACACACTGATGTCGGTTTTTGATGCAGTACCGCCTGAGGGATCGAAGGTCACGGGCATTCAATGTTGGTTTTCGGCCTTGCCCCTTACGTGTAGTGATTTCTCCAGATTCTCTGAACCTTTTGATGATATTACGGACCGTAGATGGTGAAATTCCTAAATTCCTTGCAATAGCTCGTTGAGAAAAGTTGTTCTTGAACTGTTCGACAATTTGCCCACGCATTTGTTCACAGAGTGGTGACCCTCGCCCCATCCTTCTATGTGGATGACTGAGCATGTCAAGGAAGCTGCTTTTATACCCAATCATGGCACCCACCTGTTCCCAATTTGCATGTTCACCTGTGGGATATTCCAAATAAGTGTTTGATGAGCATTCCTCAAATTTCTCTGTCTTCTTTGTCACTTGTGCCAGCTTTTTTGAAACATGTTGCAGGCATCAAATTCCAAATGAGCTAATAATTGCAAAAAATAACAAAGTTTACCAGTTCGAACGTTAAGTATGTGGTCTTTGCAGTGTGTTCAATTGAATATAGGTTGAAAAAGATTTGCAAGTCATTGTATTCTGTTTTTATTTGCGATTTCCACAACGTGCCAACTTTTCTGGTTTTGGGCTTGTACATTTTCTTTACATAATAATGGAAATGTTGAGCGCACACACTAGTCATCGTGCAGGGGGACCAGAGAGGAAAGTGGGAAAATGTCAGTAATCTGTCATAGTGAATCACCAGAGGTTTTAATGCGAGGATTAGAGTACAGTACAGCTTTACTCGTGCTGCTGCTGCTGAGATGCTGCATCGTTCACAAGCACCACCATAACTACAGCTTCCACTCCCTCCCTCCTTCCTCTCTATCACACTTTTTTCTCTCTGGGTCTCTTTGGCTTCTGTGTTGTCTTCTACTTTCTCTCTCACATTCTTCTTTTATTGACCTCTCACCTCTGTATGTAGCTATACTTCTTTCTCATCTGAGTTTCTCTTTGTATGTTTTTTTTCTTCTTCTTGTCTAACTCCTTGTTTATCATTATCAAGGTTCTTCCTTCTCACTGAATCCATTGTCCACCATTGTTTTTATGCTGGTTGTGAATCAGCTTACATAACCTAAGACACCAGACACAGATCCCTGCACCCTCAATGTCCACTCTTGCTCTGTTGTAATCATTAGTTTTGTCATTTAAGATAACATTGCTTTCATCTAACTTTTATATTACAAAATCATTCTGACCAAAGAATTAACTCTTTGAATAACCTGATAACCTAAATTGCAGATTATTTTTTCTCTTAACCTCTGCGTCAAAGGTCCTTAAGAGTACAGTACTGACTGTAAGTTATATTGAATGACCTTCTGTGTTTTTAACCCTCCGATACTTCACGCAACAGTGTCTCATACGCGAGGGCACCTAGGCTCTTAATCAGCTGATAGATAGTCAGGGGTTTATTTTTTATTATTTAAAATAAAAGCTTCAGTCAGTAATTTAATACGGAGAAAAAACAACGAGGGTTTGTCAGGCTTATAAATAATATAAATATTCTTAAGACCCTAAAGATCATCCACAAGAGAAGTTGACACTGTGCACACTTAAAATGGAAATGAGGAATATTTTCAGCTCATCAGGAAGCTGCGTTGTGTGTGTTTATTTATCATGGTTAGATCTTTCCAATCTGCTGGTTTTTGCTTGGTTTTCATCTGTTTTTATGCAGAGGCTGTGTGTCATTAAAATGGCACTGCCAGTTCTCCTGGCCGGATCTAGATTGGATTTCCAAATCCTCATTATCTTCACTGCTTCGACTCACTGTCACATCCACACACACACACGCACACATATGCTGTTAAATCTGGATTGTGAAATGACTCATAGCGTTCATCCTTTACACAGGTGTTTGTGTCTTCTCTGCCCTCCTCGGGCTTTCAGGAGAGGGTGAGCACATTCTCGCTTCCTCCTTTGAAGGTTTGCGCTCAGCCTGCCCACATCTTTCATTTGCTTTTTCGTTTGCTTCATCCCTCTCTGCTCGTCTTCCTCCACCGTTATTTGTCACTATCCAGCCCACACTTTTCTCACACATCCGTAGCGTTGTTCTGTACACTACACAATTTTGTCTCCACACTATCTCAAAGAGCAGTGGCACACATGTTGGTTTTCCTATTCTGCTTAGAGGACCACTCATTTGAAAGAAGGATGGCCACGATCACATGAGTTTTTCTTTCACACCATACTCTTAGTATTATATTACTTTTATGCAGATTTAAGTTTAGGAGAGTTATTTTGTTTGCTAATTAATTTGTCTTTTCAGTTGTGGTAGCAATATGTTGAAGTTCTAACAAGGTTGAGTCAGGTCCTCTGGATGAATTCTTCTTTGTGGATACGTTTCATCTTTTATCATAAAGACTTCTTCAGTCTGAGGAGCTGCAACAAACTTAGTCTTATAAACAGCATCTTCTAATAGTGGTCAACCAGTTGGATGGTGACAGCCAGAACTGGTTGCTCACATGTAAAAGGAGGGCCATTAGACTAACAATTGATTGTTAGGATGACCGCTTGATTAAGATGGTCGCTTGCTATTCACAGAGGGCTGAGTGATGCAATAACATCATTGTAATTGTTTTTGTTGGTGTACAACACTTTGGCCAGTGGTGTTGTTTTAAAAGTGCTTTATAAATAAATGTGTGTTTCCTTGACTGATGAAGCCTTCTGGATGGAAGGTGAAACGTTTCAACAAGAAACTGTCCAGATGACCTGACTGAAAATTGTTGGATTGTATACATGGATTATTGAGCATGGACTTTGTTGGCTTTATAAATAAAGTTGTTTTGTATTGTAAGAGGGGGACAGTTGAACACAGCGGCCTCCGCCCCTGTTTAATGATGGATGGTTTCTCTTCACTAAGATGGCTTCTTTCACTCCTTTTTCAAACCATCGTTCCTCTCTATCAATGATGTGAACATCTTCATTCCTGAAAAAGTGGCTGTTGGCCTGGAGATGAGTGTAGACCACAGAGTCCTGGCCTGATGTTGGTTTTCTGTGCTGGTCCATTTAATTTCCCTGATGTAAGACTGATCACAGCCCTCCTGACACTGAACAGCATACACAACATGACTCTGTTTGTGCCAGGATCTTTGGGACGAACCAGTCTTTGTTGTAATGTATTTTGGGGATTGAAAGCCACTGGGATGTCATTTAAAAAAAAATAAACTTCTCAATGTCTCTGAAACTCCTGCAACATACGGAATGACCACTGGTCTGGGTCTGAGTTCCTTCTTTTCACCTGATGGCTGGCTGGAGTCCTGTTTGAGTTTCTTCTCTGCTTTCAGGAAGGCCCAGCTAGGATATCCACATTGCGCCAGGCCCTGTCTTGTGTGGGATAACCTTGTGAGATTTATCTACCTGAATTATTGAATGCATCAGGATGTTAGAAAGTCTAGATATTTTACAGCTACACTCAAATTTAGTACGGAATTTGTAATTTTGGTTTGTTGGCTAACAGGTTTTTTTGGTTGGTGTTCTCTATGGCTTTTGTATATTTTTACTGGGATAACATTGTCCTTCTTTTGTACATTTTAATGGTTATTTGAAAAATTACCTAACCATGTAACTATGTTCCGCCCTCCTTTAAAGTCCAACACCCACCATGTTTTCAAATTGCATCGCCATTAATATTTATTAGTTTATTTAAAAAAAATACAGGAGCGATTACTTATATTGTGGAGAAATAACGGTAAATGTGTTATTTCATGATTTATAGCAGATTTTAGCATGCAGCTCTGGGAAAATCTGCTCCTCTCCATATATGGGCATTCACAAGGGCATTCACGTCACCAAAGTGACGCCTTGGAGTTACAGGCGAGCAGAGGAAAAGAAAAAGGAAGCATTTTTAAATATTCCCTAAAGCTGCCTGTTGATTAATCCTGCTGTCGCTCACTCATATTCTGAGCGAGCATCCACTTAGACATACTAGTTTAATTCGTTTGATCGCGACAAATTCATTCATTTCCGCATCGACTTTTTATTCTCCCCCCGTGACCAGAAAGGCAGTCAGAGCCAGCCGCGCAGCTGAGCTCTGCGTTCGAGCTCCCCGCGTGCTTCCCGACCCGTGCTCCTTGCAGCTGAGGAGAGCAAATGCATACACTCGAGGGAGCAAATTACACCGGCACGAGGAACTTCAAAGGAACGAGGAACGAGGAGCCAGGGACGCGCGCGGCTCGCAGCTCGCTCCTTTGGGCAGATGAGAGCAACAACAGGTCCGCAGCGGTGTTATAAAATAAATAATAAATAAAATCAGAGCGCTGGTCCATATACAGTACACACAAATGCACCAGGAAATATGCAGGAAATATGCAGTTTTCTCCTACTCTCTCTCATAAACCTCCATGGAAACGCACTCCTACCTTTCTGCTTTCTGGGTGGAGATGTCACAAAAGTCACATGACCCTTCGGGACTCTTCGGCCAGGTTTCCGGATTCATTCGGGAATGGTTTTTTTTTTTTTTTTTTTTAACCCTCGCCTGGCCCAAATGCAAAAATGAAAATAAAATTCATAAAATACTACAGTAATTCTCCAATATGGTGAATTGTTACTGTCACGGTGGGTGTTGTCCTTTAAGGAATCTCTTTTCCAAGTAAGGCAAAAATGCCAAGTAATATTCCAAAATATCATTTGTGCTTTATTTCCACACCTGTCACCATTTACCTAATCTAACACACAAAAATACATTTGTTTCCTTATTTTTTTCTATGTAACCTCATGACAGGATCATTTGAATGGGAATGCTTGTCAGAGGGGTTTAATCTCAGAAGAGCAGGCATTGGGTCCCACCCCAGCAGTTCCGGCTGATAAAAGGGAGATTACAAGGATGATTTACTACAGATTACGCCGAACAGCTCTACCAGTGCTTTTTACTGCTAGCCTTTTGCTCATGTCGGTACCAGGAACTCTAATGGGACTGTGTGTTGTGTGAAAACTAATCAAGCAAATGTAGTAACTGGTTTGGTTACCATGATTTTTGGGATTCTCATCATGGTCTTTTCCTGTTGTTTTTACTCTTTTATGATCCTATAGTCAAAACCCCTCAAAGCTTCCTAATCCATAATCCTTGTCAAAATCACTTATTTTAATGAAGAAGTATTCAAGCAAGATCAAAAAAGGCATTCAATACAGAACAACTGGACTTTATTTGTAGCAACAAGACGTTTCACTTGTTCTGTATTGAACGCCTTTTTTGATTTTATCATGTCCTGGACGACTGAGAATCTTCACCAGCATATTCAAGCAAGACTCCACATTCAAGGGAAATATACTGTATGTATGTTGAAAAAAATTGTTTTTGCTCAGTCATGTACTATCCTAAAACAACGTTCTCTTTTTTTAGATTATAATGGATAATAAAATGGTCACAAATCTCTTGTATCGTTTATGGTTTCATGGAGGATCTTAAAAAAGACATGTTAAATTTAGCTCAGTTATTTAAGTGTTTTAAATGGAGTACTTTAAAAGTGTAAAGCATTTATTCAAAGTTTAAGCATCATCTTCTATCTTACACTAATCTAGGATGTACCATTTAAGACTAAAAAGGAGAATTACTGTGGATAATCTGGCTATCGAGATGAAGAGCACAAGTAAATCTGTTTAGGACACTGACAAATCTGAAGCGCCATCCTTCTGCAAATTCTCCTGAACATATGGGTCTGGTGACACCCTACCAGGCTTTTCCACACTGCCCTGCCAAGCTAATTCAAGAGTGACTCTCCAGCAGTGATTCTATTAGTAGACAATAAAAGAGTGCTTCTTTAAATATACCCTCTGTACTCATTTGTTAAGCTATGAAAAAAGAAAAGATGACTTTGTACTTTTAAAAAAAACTGATGTGTGAAAAGCCTTTAAACCACCAACTTTAACAACATTAGCTGTCAAGGTTTAAACCATTAATAAACGTGAGACAAGTGAAAGGCAGAGGAAAACAAGAACTAAAAGGGAGGGAAATTTAAAAAAGGTAAATAAGCTTCATTTATCATTTGACCATATGATACTGAATCATGCACCTACAGTATATGCAGTGGTGTTTTCGACTCTTGGTGAGATTGAAGGGCTGGAGTTTTACATAAGCTTGTGCATGACTGCTGGTCCTCTTTGAATCATGCTTACGTCTCTCATCACCATGACTACAACCTACAGTAGTGTGGAGGCGCACTCTTCATCTTTCTCCTGCTTTTTCTGGCAAGCCGATCCTACAGCCGTGGGTTAAAGTAAAGTACTGTACTGTACTGTAATGGGTCTTCTGGGTCTGAGTCTTCATCTTTCTCTCAAAATTCCCAGGAGGTGCTCACAGCATTTCAATGCTATTTGGCATCTATGGATTAAAAATAAACTTGTTGAAAGCATTGTTGTATTTATTGTTTGTTAAAAGTCATTATTATATAGTCATATATATATATAGTCATTATCTTATAGTCATAAGCTCTCAGAAATCGGTTTCTCTGATCACACCATCGGTTGGTTTTCTAATTATCTTTCCAATCGGAGGCAATGTGTTCAACATAACGGTACTTCTTCCAGCTATTTAACAGTTAAAAATGGTGTACCACAAGGCTCAGTTTTAGGACCAACCCTCTTTACAATCTACATAGCTAATGTAGGTCAGAGCATCCCTGATGCGTCCTTACATTTCTGTGCTGATGATACAGTTGTTTATTGCCGACCTAAAACAGTAGCTAAGGCTTTCCAGTCTCTACAATCCGCTTTTGACATCATCCAGTCAAATTTGTTCCGTCTCAAACTTGTCCTAAATGCTGAAAAAACAAAAGGGATGTTTTTTTCAAGTAGGAAGTCGGTCCCAGCAGATCTTCCTCTGATCTTATCTTCAAATGGTGTCCCTATTGAGTTTGTTGATTCCTATAAATATTTGGGTATCCTGGTCGATTAACATCTCTCTTTTAAACTCCACGTGGAAAACCTAGTGAAGAAACTGAAAGTTAAACTGGGTTTCTTTTTCAGAACCAGATCATGTCTAACATTGAATGTTAGGAAACGCCTTGTATCTGTGACTTTCCTTCCCTCCATTGATTACGGTGACATTCTCTACATGAATGCTCCTACAAGCACCCTGTGGATGTTGGATGTTGTCTATCATGGTGCACTAAGATTCATAACTGGCTGTGATTATCGTACCCACCACTGCACCCTGTATTCACTGGTTAACTGGACATCATTAACCTCACGCAGACTCTTCCACTGGTACATTTTCATCTTTAAATCACTTCTTGGTCTGCTGCCCTCATACATCTCCTCCTACATGTCTTTGCGTGAGTGCAGCTACAGTGTGCGCTCTCAGGACATGATTACCTGCAGTGTTCCGTCAGTGAGGACTGAACTTGGAAAAAGGGCCTTCTCCTACTCTGCTCCTGCTTCATGGAATATCTTACAAAAAGATCTGAAGCTCTCGGCCCTGACCTCTCTAAATGGTTTTCAGAATCTGTTGGAATTTTCACTTCCGCTCTCGGCAGGGACTGGTCGCATTTCCTTTTGCTCCTACATCTCCCTGCATTCCCTCCCCCGCTTCTGCATTTGTCTCGTCTATAACTCTTCAGCGCTCGCTCGAACCAATTTGGAATGGAATTATGTGCGTGGACTGTCTTCTGGGCTATTTCACTTATCGATTCTATCGACAACAAAAATTTCTGCGAAGCGCTCCGGCCGGGGAGAGCCAGGGCGCCCTATCGACACGCAGGCGGTGAGCTGCATTATGGACTCTATGAGCAGGCTAATGCAACTGTCCGCTCTTTCTGTCGGGGACGTGGAATCTCTGTGTTTTATTGGGACACCGGAGGCTCATGCCACTGAAGGGCTGAGGGGGACCGCGGCGATTGGCGTGCTGACGAGGACCTCCGCTCAGCGAAAATGCTTTGATCCAGGCTATGAAGGACCTTCCCAGCTGTTTGTGCGGGCTGTGTCACACGGTGAGAGAAGCGGTGGCTGCCGCGGACCTGCAGTGTGAACTGTGGACTCGTTTACAGCGCTCGGATTCAAACAGAGCACATATGGAGGAATCTTTTAGCTCGGAACCTGACACGAATTCGGCGATTTGGACCCAGAAAACAGAACCTGGACTTAAAGACCGCAGTACAAAGAACACTGTGGGCTGACTGGAAAATAAAGCAACTTATCTAATCTGGCCTCTGGCCTTGGAACTGTTGAAGGCTACAAATCTTCTCCTAGACTGGGAGCTGAAGGAACCCGCTGCCTCCTACCCCTCCCCCAGAGGTTTCTGTGTGCATTCTTGGTTTGAGCCGAGCTCTGAGACCAGCGAACTGTTTCTTATCTAGAATTGTTACACACAGACTGTTCCCTCCCGCCTGCCGTCATAAATGCATCTTGTCCTGTAACTAAATGTGCTTATTTGATATGGTTTTTACTGATTCACGCGGTGTCTTGAAGACAAAACGTGATTCATCTTTTTTTAATATCAACGCTGTAAACCCCGTGTCTTATCCTGTTTTCCTGCTTTTGACCTTCATCTGGGGACAGATTGGGCCTGGCCGCGCTATGAGTTATGAGTGTTGATAAACATATAACGTGTTGATAAACATGTCATGCTTTGTTCAGCTGCAGCTTGTTTGCACTCATTCTATCTCCTGGATGTCTGAAACTACATATTTACGTTGTACCGATGAAAATTGATGCAATGTTAATAAACCTTCTTGATTCTTGATTCTTGATTCTTGATTCTTGAATCCTGGCAAAAACCAATGCAGATATGTTCCTGTTTTTGATTTTGTACATTTACCTTATAATGTTTTTGCTAGTTTTTCTTTTGTTTATTGTTTGATGTATTTGTATCATTGCTGTTCATCATTCTTTAGTTTGTAGCAGGTCGCTTTCGTAAATGAGCCCTCGAGGCTCAATAAGATTTACCTGACTAAATAAAGGTTGAATGAATGATAT
>JBBPBX010015400.1:6862-17348 GCA_038048925.1 Garcialebias charrua | reverse complement strand
GAACACATACATTTTCCTTTTGAGGGATTCCAGTCAAGACTTTATTACTTAGACTTTGGAGGTTACTTCCATCCAACAATGGGTTTTTAGACTCCTACCTGAACAATGTACATTCATAGGACAACAGTTCCAAAATTAATTCAGTTGTTTTATTTTATGTGTATTTTATTTTTATATTTCACGTATATTTTGGAGTTAATTTCCTTTTATGTTTTGCTTGCTACAAATATTTAGGGTTTGTAACCCACAAAAAACAGCTCTTGCCACAATTCTATCTGATGTTAATGAAGGACCCATATGAAACCACTGTCAAGTGAAGTATGTTTTCCTGATCACTATGTTATCAGAGTCTTACACTATCTGTACAGCCATCTGTACAGCCTTGATAATTTTTCTATCTTTAATATTGTTCCAATAGGAACAAAAGGGAGGAAATTGTGAAAGAAAAATTAATGTACACACTATTGTTTTATTGGTTGTATCTTTTATTACTCTTAAAATGTGTTCATTTGAACTGATGTAGCCCTCCGTCCTTTGCGTGCGAACAAAGTTGTTATGTTCCTCTGTTGATGCATACCTGCCATGAAAACAGGAACTGTGAAAGAGACAAACAGCCTGTGGTTAGAAACAAGCTTACCATCTGTCAAAAACAGGAACCGCACCCTAACCAACGCCTCGCCTGCTCTGAGAAATGTCTCTTGTGAAACCCAACTATTCCAAGAAGTGTTTTTGTGAAACTCAACTGTAAGCATATCTTCCCAGCATTGCTGCAGCCCACACCTTGTGACTCAGACTTGTGAAACTCCCCATGACGTGCGAAGCTGTGTATAAATTGAGACACTATGAAGCGATCGTCAGAACAACTCTGTAGCTCAGCCGATGCACATCGTTGTATTAGTTGTTTTCCTTTTGCAAAATAAATTAAATACTTTATTCTTTTAAACTATTTCAGTCTCCAGTTTCTTAAGGGTTATTTTCTTGCTTCAGAGGAAGAGACTGGTACCACAAGGAGTAACCTCACCAAAGTTTCAATTTCAGTGAATAAGCCTCGCACCTCTGTTGGTAAACCTTTGAGAATGTTTGTAGCCTCCCCACAGGAACTGTACGTGTAATTATGTTTGAACATGGGTAGCTGGATTTCCAGCAGCTGGGCATTAATTTCTGGGTAGTCATGAACCATTGGGTCAACATTTCCAGAAAGCAAGGTGTTCTCCAGCTTCTGCAAGATAAGAAGACCCCCCTGCTGGAAACGTTCTGTGAACTATGTGTGAACAGTGTCAAGTACCTTAAAAAACTAAACTCTGTAGTGTTCCATAGGGGTTTTAGAACTGAAACTACCTGAGTCTCCACTGAAGCATTTGGGTGGTTGTCGAACTTGTGGCATTTTTATAGGTTCCAAGTCCAAAGACTTCACAGTTGTAGATGCCTTCTCAAAAAGGCTTTGGAAGACCTCATCACTTCTCTTGCCACTGAGAGTTGACTGAACTGTACAAACAGCAGCCTGCATACCAGAAACAGTTTGTGTCCTTCTCTGAAGAGAACTGTTGAGACACTCTAGCTCTCCAATGACTGCTTCTGCCATCATAAGGCCAAGTAAAGTACTGCCTTTCATAAACTGTTGTAACAGACCATTTGCAGTGGTTGCAGAGGGAGAGTTACCTCCTGCCATTTCTTCTAAGGCAGTGAGGATAGAGTCATACTGTGTTAGAACAGAACGTATGGCACCGTGTCTTACAGTCCACCTAGTTGCACACAGTGGTTTCAGGGCAGTAGCGGTTGCATGGTCAGCTATTGCTATCTGATGAAACATCTGTTTGAATTTGCCAGACTGTCCACACAGAACTCCCAACTGATGAACCCAGTCAAGGGCGTCTCGCACAACTCTAGAAGCTAGGCATGCCTTCTGTGTGACCAAATTTACACAGTGTGCTCCAGTGCACATACAGAGCTAGCGGCTGTTTCTCCCTAATAAGAGCCTGTGTTCCAGAATATGCGCCAGACATATTTGAGGCTCCATCGTAGGTCTGCCCGCGCAGTGCTGACACTGTCAAGTTTAGTCTGCAAAGTACATCTAATGCAACTTTTGCAAGACGCTGTCCTGTTGTTTCAGTGACAGAATACATCCCAATATATTCTTCATGAGGAATCAGGTCCTGATCCACATAACAAAGACATACAGATTCTTGCTCTTGACCTGATATGTCTTGTGTCCCATCAACTATTAAATAGTTTCAGCAATTCCTCTTACAATCTCATTGCTCATTATGCCCAGAACTTCATTCTGAATGACATGATTTGTGTAATCTTGCTTGTGGGTCTCTAACCATTTTTGAAAAACAGGATCATCTTCTGCCTTTTCTTTGAGATATTGAGAGAGATTACTCTTCTCTTCCACATGGCCTCGTAGAGCTAAACCCTGCCTAGCTAAGTATTTGATGGAGCCGACAATCTTTGACAAGCCGTGCTTGGCTTCCTCCTGTTGTCTGGCAACAGCTGAAGAAAGCTGTAAAGCTACAGTGTTACCTTTTTGAGCATATACATTCATTGCATGAATATGCAGCTGACTTTTTGCACGTCCTGAGAACCTCTCAGTAGCCTTTTTCCAGTTTTTAAATCCCACGCTCACAAAAGCAGGATCACACTTGCTTGCAAATGATGACTGATTCAGATAAACTTTGGCACAGTGAAAACATAAGACAACACATAACTGGCTCGCTTCTGCACTACTATGAACTTAGGATCAGGTTGTTCAGGCTTTGTACGGGTCATGATGTCCAAGACAGGAAGTCCTTTGTTGTTGTTCTCTGTGTCCAACTGGTCCCTTACATGTGGCTCAAGTCCCTGTAATAAGTAAACTTGTCATTCCCTGTGAATGTCTTGTACATTTAAATATTTTTCACATAGTTAAATAACTAAATCTAGAAATCAATTTTTTCATAGCATTCCCACCTGTTCATTTTCCTCACATATGCCCTCATCATGCATCTCTCTGTGAGGAAATCACATAAACCAGTACAAATCAGTTTGGTTTTCTGACTGTGTGTGTTTACATTCCTTCACAATTTATTTTTAGGTCTGTTACCTGGGGCCTCATGTATCAAAAACCTGCGTGGATTTCCTACTGAAAAGTGACGTACGGTGAAATCCAGAAAAGTGTCTACGCACAAAAAGATCCAGATTTATCAAACTGTGCGTACACCTGAATCCACGCACATTCCTTTTGTACATCACAATGAACGTGGAACTGAGCGCACGTGAGACACCTCCCCTGACACGCCTACATTTACATATGTTAAACAGATGCAAATTACTTCCTGCATGTGTGAAGGACATGTTTGTTTGATCCCTGCGCGATCAGAAATCATTTCTAGATTCGGGAAAATAATGAATTTAATATAATATGAGTGAGGACAAACATCCTAAGTAAGAATAGTAATAAAATGTGTTCATCATGCAAAGAACGAGTGATTGTGTGTCGGTATGCGCACCCTGCTGTGGTGCGCGAACCGGCTCATTCATTCATTCTGTGTGGAAATATTAACTTTGCGCACGAGTTTATTACCATTATTACTGTAAACACAGAGGAACTTACTTGGATGTTTGCTAGAACATAGATCTTTGTTTATGTAGATGATGTGAAGAAACGAGTCTGTGCGTCTTGGTGGAGACATTTCATGACATCACGTGATGTTGGCGTCTCCAGACGCTACGCGCGCCACAGCCTTTGTGCGCAGTCTGTCTGTGAAGCTTTTACTCTCCTACAAGTTATATAAGGTGTACTTTCACGTGTCATTTTGGAGAAATCTACAATAAACGCAGATAATGAAACACCTCCAGCTGCCGTGTCGACACCGGTGAGGGTGCGCGCGCGCTCCAAGCGCGACCACTCAGCCTTTGGAATCATATGGATGAGACATTCCATTGGACATGATCCGGCTTTGTGTGGACTGGACTGCACAGTCCCGATCGACCTGCAGCTCCCTCTGTGGAACAGTTTGACCGCTGCTTCTGTATGCACGCGTGATGCACGGCTCCCCAGAGCGCAGCAGCAGTGCCAAACTGAAAAATTATTATTTCTGAAAACGGCTGATAAGCCATATCCTAGATCGGAAAATTATATCTGTTTCTAAATAAATGCTCTGCGTGTTACACTATTTATTATAACCTCCAGTAAGGCTGAATGAATCCGTTCCTGTTAAATTTATTTTTGGCACAACTTTGCGCGTCCTTTATTTCACTGCGTCATGTGGATGTAATACTTGTTAATCGTGTGTTTGGAGGGAATATTAATCATTTTCACATCATGAACAGTTAATAATAATAATAATAATAATAATAATAATGAATTCAATTTATAACGCACTTTTCATTAATGGAAATCTCAAAGTGCTACAAGGTGCAACATATTTGAATGTCAATAAGACAAATAATAAAACAATTAAAATCAACAACAGTATCAGCTAAGATCAAAAGTAGAATCATGAGGAGTAAAGTATGCTCGGTTGAAAAGAAAGGTCTTCAAGCCGCTCTTAAAGTCAACCACAGACTGTGGGGCTTCAGTTTCTCTGAAACACCTGTAAGTGTCGCCAAAGGAACAAGAACCACAGAAACGTGCGTACGCCTGCTCGGGAGCTTGCGTGGATATGTACCTGGATGCGCATATATTCACGTTCAGTTCAGTTTTGATACATACGGGGTTTTGCGTGGAAAGTGACGTGCGCAATGTTTTTGTGCGCACGCACGGTTGATACATGAGGCCCCAGGTCACTTGTATTTCTTGTGCTGTCTTTCCCTGTCCTATGTCTCCCTCCCTTTGGTCGCTTGTCCCTGGATTGCCAACTGTTTCCCCTGTCGTTTCAACTTCTGCACTTCCTCTGTTGTGTCCTTCTTGCTCACCACCTTGATCACCTGTTCCACCATCACTTTCTTCAACCTGATACAAAAACAGCTCAGTTAATGTTTAACTACAGAAATACAGGCACTATTTTGACTTTATTTCAGCAAAGAAGCCTCGCCAGGTGGATCAAAGCAGAGCTTCATCGTCTGCCACACACCACCCTCCTCCTCTCCCTCAGTCTGAATACAAACACAGTCCCTCACCCGCTCCAGCCCCCCGCCCCAACCACCACCTCCTGCTGTGTAATTACTGGTGTTGTTGATGTCAGCTTTATGCTGGATGCAGATATCAATCGTCACAATCTAGTCTTTGTTCACAGTGGAGACACGTTGGTGACATGATGAATTCATGTGTAAATGGCCCTGGCCTCTACAAACAAGATTGTATTCTTCAGGAAATGAACTGGTTTACAGCTCCATTTGTGTCAAACACTAGCTACACAACAATGTGAGCCGTTATCACTTTATGGATTATAAAGATTATTACCGTATTTTCCTGTGTATAGGTCGCACCTTTTTATGTTTTTTTCAAGGCCTGCGACCTATACTCAGGTGCGACCTATATATGGCTTGTTATCACTTTCGGTGAAACAAATTTTTAAATCCAGCTCATTTCACAATTACGTTCATTTATTAAGGAAAAGTTCAGCTCAGACATATATTTGCTATAATTTTTATCAAACAAATAATTGTTTTTAAGTGTTAATCTTCTTAAAAGCCTTGCTGTGTGCTCCTGTGGCAGACATTTGCAGCAGAGCTAAACATAGGTGCGACCTATACACCAGTGCGATCTATCGAAGGATTTTTCCAATCTATTGGTGATAATTGGACAATGCGACCTATACACAGGTGCGACCTATACACCAGAAAATACTGTACATACATTTTCAGACAAATAGAACAGTTCAATAAATAATGGTACACCTTGTGATCAGTGGTAGGCAACGCTAATCAAAAAATTAGTTCCACATTTTCTAAAACGCTTATTAATTTTTTAGGTCCACAATTTCAAAAGCACAAATGTCTTATGAAAATTCTTCTTCGTCTTCTTCTTTCGGCTTTTCCCTTTTCAGGGGTCGCCACAGCGAATCATCCTCCTCCACCTCACTCTGTCCTCTGCATCCTCTGTCCTCACTCCAACTACCTCCATGTCCTCTCTAACTGCATCCATATATCTCCTCTTTGGTCTCCCTCTTTGTCTTTTTCCTGGCAGCTGCATTTCTAACATCCTTCTACCAATATACCCACTGTCCCTCCTCTGGACATGTCCAAACCATCTCAGTCTGGCCTCCCTAACTTTATCTCCCAGTTGTTTAACATGTGCTGTACCTCTGATGATCTCATTCCTGATCTTATCCATCCTTGTCACTCCTAAGGAGAACCTCAGCATCTTCATTTCTGCTACTTCCAGTTCTTTCTCCTGTCTTTTTGTCAATGCCACTGTCTCCAGACCATACAACATAGCTGGTCTCACCACTGTCTTGTAAACTTTTCCTTTGACCTTTGCTGACACCTTTTTGTCACAAATCACTCCTGAAACTTTTCTTTTATGAAAATTAGGGGAAGTGTAGTGGGCATGACCGTGTCCACTTTGATACACCTGTGTATTTTTGAACTGTTCCAGAGATGACCTTTACTGACCTCTCAGTAAAGCAAGACATTTACCACAAAATTATTCCATTAGTTGTAATCTGGGAACATAGTCAACAAAAGAGACTATTTCTATCTTTGATTTTATTCTAATGTGATCAAAAGAATAACTTTTGCCATTTTCATGATATATGTTATATGCTGTTATTCTTTTAATATGGAGTATTACTGTGTTACTTGACCAAATGAAAGTGTCTACTCAAAATATCTATGACAAAGTTGAATGAGGTGTCAGATTGACTTGCTCAGGAGTTGTTTTTGTTGAGTTCAGCTAAAATTCTCGTTAGCGTCGAGATGTCTCCTCTCTTTCAGACACTTTTCCAAAACATTCCTCTTTGTTATCTAAGCAGACTTGCTGTCAACCTTGAGTTTCCACTTCACGTTTTCACACTCCTCTTGGCCCACGGACCAATGAGGAAAGTGTGTTCTAATCTCAACATTTTTGAGTAAAAGCGTTTGTTTGCATGAACGCTTCAGAGTCTACTGGGAACTTCAAAGAGATGTGAACTTTCCCAAAGAGCTGGGGTACGTTTGGTCAAGAGCTAACGACCTTCGTCTTCAGCTAAGGACTGATAACCTGCTGTTATGAGTCCACTTCGAATGAGCGTAAGCTCAAAACTTTGTTATTCCTTCCTGGAATAAGTTTATCTTGAGCCAAAAAACCACGACTGCCACGGCTTCTGCCGACGAAAGCAAGTATCACCGACACCGACAAGGTAAACACGTGTGGAGTCCAGCTTGGACTTGCGGGACCGACGACTCGTCAGTCCAAGGCTGATCACAGCTCTTTACCAGAACCAAGGCGGACGTCTTAAGGTAAAGGAGCAGCTGTTTGCTTGCTGGAGGTGTGATGATATCTTAGCTGGACGCGTATGGAAGAGTGTCATCTGGTTTCATAAATGCAAGATAAACTTCCTCTCTTAACCTCCCAATTCCTCTTAAATCTTTCCTTATCTCCATTTCTAAGCTGGAAACTATTTTTTAAGTTAAAGAGCCCTCAGACTAAATATGTTTAACATCCAGTATTGAAGTCTGTTGTTACAATTTAAATGTGCTGACGTGTTAAATTGAAAGAGAGTGAAATCAAGTCAATCAAGTGTAATGGTGTTAATTTAGTTGATTCATTTTAAATAAATGATAGTGTCTCTTTGACATATCAAGCTAAGTTAACATCTCTGTCACTTAATGGCTTTGTTTATTTATCCATCATAAAGATCACAGAAATATTGGGTAAACTGAAAAAGAAAGAACCCGTGAAATTACTATTCAATCTGAATAAGTAAATTAATTAAGGTAAAGAGGCCAGTATTAATATTGACCTCCTCATAATCCTTTACAGAAGCTAATCTAATCTGCTATTTATATTCGACAATTGGTAGCCGGCAGCGTTATGCAATATTTGCACTACATTGCCAACTGAAAAGTAACTAAAATGATCCTAAAAGGATGAAATTACAAAAATCAAAGGATTTATTTAATACTTTACGTACATATATTCTATTCGGCCACGAAATTAACAAAAAAGAGAATGATCTTTTAATCCCTAAAACCACTTTTAAATCTCAAATACACGGGTGTGTCGCCACCGCATTTATACATAAAAGTAACCCAAATACATAAAACTAACGACTCACCGTCGAGTGGTCGACACAAAACACACAATAAAATCCTCCGGCCGCGTTAATTTGGCTTGAAACAGCGGGGTTCTCTGCGGATTTATCCATTAGTAACCCAGCACAACCAGCTAGACACAGAGTTAGCGTCCAGTTCACCTCTGACCCGGAAGATGTCAAGATTCTATAGGTAGTCAACAGATTTAATGAAAAGTAACTAAAATACATAAAACTAATGACTCACCGTCGAGTGGTCGACACAAAACACACAATAAAATCCTCCGGCCGCGTTAATTTGGCTTGAAACAGCGGGGTTCTCTGCGGATTTATCCAAGTACCCAGCACAACCAGCTAGCCACAGAATTAGCCCCCGAGTTCACCTCTGACCCGGAAGATGTCAAGATGGAATAGTCCATTTTTAGTAGGGGGATACAGAAATCGACCGGTTTTTGTATTGCGTATTTAATGATTGTTTTCATCGTAACTATAATTATTTTTATGTTAAATGTACATTAACAAGCATGATCAATGTTAGTGATGTAGGTGACTGGCCGGGGCGCGGCGGGGCCGGTGCCCCTGCTGATTGGGATCCCTAGGCAACGGCATCATTTGCCTACATGGTAGATCCGAGTCTGTTCTCCGCTCTGCTCCCTCCCCCTCCAACCCTCCCTCCTCTCTGCTCTTTACGGTGGGGAAAAAGGTAAAACAAGCAGCTACGGAGCCAGCATAAGAGCTTGTAAATAAGTTTATTGGTTTTTACTGATAGATAATTAGTTATTAGCGGTACTGCATTTTAAATAAAAATAGCACAAATCCGCTTATGAATTATAAAAGTTAGTCAAACCACAAAAACGCTGACAAAAAGTTTAGGTCCGCTGTAAGCGGATTAGCGCTTTAGCGCTCTTTAGCGGTCTGTGCCCACCTTTGCCTGTGATTAATTGTTATGATCTATTGATTGTTAATTTTGCACCTTTAAAAAAACCCACAGGTTTATGTTTGGGATCAGCACAGATTATATAAAAAAGAACAAGCTTATTTTCCAGGGGACAATATATATATATATATATTTTCAGGGATTACCTGGCTAACATCAGTCTGTCAGGAGGTAGTGATAGAGTGAAGAAATATGTTTATAAAAAAGCTACATACTGAAGCTTTAACTGAGCAACTCCTTTTTCTGTCTACATGTAGAACTCGCCTCAAATTTGGCAGCTGCAGTGAGATAAATGTGGTGATCTGAATTAACTTTTAATGTGTTTAGCTGTTTTTAGGATTAAATGCTTTGATTTTGAGCCCGTGACAAATTGCAAATCAGATGCTTTGATTTTGAGCCCGTGACAAATTGCAAATCAGATATTTTGCTTGTACATCTTTTGTGCGGTTGCAATGCTGCTGCGCGTGCACAAATATCTGTGTTTATCTTGTTTTTCTTTTGACTCGGTCAGTTTAGGTGGAGTAGTAACGGAGCAAAACCCTTACACCAGAATTACACTACTGTCTCTGCCACATTGTTTACATAGCAGCATAGACTAAACAAATCATCAGTAATTTACCTAATTTTGATGTTTTCTCTTTTTACAAGGGGATGTAGTTGACCAAAAATGAAAAATTGTTTGTTGTCCTTGTCCGCTTTTGGGTCCTCTTCTCATTTCTTTGAACTATAGTACATCCACACCAACACTGTGCTTAGTGCACTCGGGCTGGGCCACCTGTAGCCGGTGGGATGGGTGATACCAAGTTTTTTGCAGGGGAGGGGGTCAGTCCCCAGGGAGTTTGCTTAAAAACACGCAGCAATTTTACTAAAAAATTTAAATGAATAAAGAAAATCAATTATTGATGTAAGATATGTATAATGATGAAATTATGTCATTTTATTGGGGGGGTTATATTGACTGGATCAAATTATTGGGGGTGTTATAACCCCCCCATCCCCCATGTAAATTACGCCTATGCGCAAAATGCATTCCACTGAAACTGTCTTATTAAAAGTATCTAATGACATTTTGATGGCTGCAGACTCTGGTAAGAGCAGTGTATTTATTTTATTGGATCTATCTTCAGCTTTTGACACAGTCGACCACAAAATTCTAATACATTGACTGCATGAATTAGGATTTTCTGGAACCGTTTTGAAGTGGTTTTCCTCTTATCTGAACAACAGAACATTTTCAATGTTTGTGAATAACATACAGTCTAAGACCTCTCCGTTAATGTATGGTGTTCCTCAGGGTTCAGTCTTGGGTCCTATTCTGTTCATTTTATACATCACCCCCCTTGCAAAGATTATAAATAACTTCAGAAATGTCTCTTACCATTTCTATGCTGAC
>JBBPBX010015399.1:0-47723 GCA_038048925.1 Garcialebias charrua | reverse complement strand
AATGTGTGACAAAAAATAATTAAAGACTAATCAGGTTGGTGATTCAGAGCCACCATTAATAACAGATTCAATGTGAACTTTTACTCAGGCAGCAGGGAAACAGAAAAGAGAAGCTGCAGTTCAGATGACAGTCGGGGTGTTTCCGGTGGATTTGTTTAAGGGTTTGGGGGTTCAGAGCTGCTGCTGCTGTCTCACAATATCACATCACACTAACGGATAAGGCAGCTTTAACTTTCCTCTGTCGTTAATTTATTCCCCCGCTCCATAACGACACGATAACCACCACAGGAGAACTTCCACAGGAGAAGTCAGAGCAGCAGGAGCATCATCTTCAGAAGCGGGATTAATGGATCTGAACCAAGTCTGTGATGTGAAGCCTCATCGTCTGCACAGAGGTCGGCCCGTTCACCAGAATGCTCCGCTCCGTCTGCAGCTGAAGGAGCTCATCACCTGCAGAGGTTTCAGCTGAAGTGATGGAAACGTCACCAGCTGCTCAGGAGCCACGTCAGGATGGAGACGGAGCGATGAATTATGGGTGAAACAACCCAAACAGCTCAGCTTTAACCGTTTGTGTTCATGTAAACTAACGGGAGGAAGGATGTGTGAAAAACAGAGGAAGAGGATGTGAAGGAGGAAGGGGGGATGCTACCGTACCGCGCAGAGTCGCTGAAGTAAATCACTAAATGTTCCACTCCTGGACGAAGGCGTGGAGGAAACACAGACACACAGAGAGGACAAGAGGAAGAAGACAAACGTTATTCAGGCTCGATTCGTTGTCTCCGATGAACTGAAGGACAAACAGACAGGAAGAGGCTCTTACAGGAGGTTTGAGCTAAAAAATAAAAGCGTCTGAGACATCTGAGATGTTAAAGTCAAATGAAATGTTTCTAGACTAAAGTCAGAGGACGCTCTTTATGCAGAGAATCCAGCTGTTTTATATTCTGATTGTAGGTGAGGATTATGGGTAAACTATAAAAGTACAAGTACATGCTTTATTACACCTTCAGAACTTCCTTCAGTCCTTCACAATAAGAGTCTCAGAGAGCCGAGCTCAAAATAATCTCCAACCCTCTGAAGCTTGAAGACCAAATGAGTACTTCCTGTTCTGTGGTCAAACTCCTGAACGGTTTCAGAAAAGTTGTTTCCAGTTGAGATTAAAATTAATTACTGTGAGCTGAGAGTTTACTTTAAAAAACAAATAATAAAGTAAAGGGCACGACCTGTCACAGGTCGAAGCATCAATGATCCGATAACTATCATGGAAAAACTGCTGGTGACGTATTTTTCTTCAATTTTTTAAATTATTTATTTTTATCTTAAAACTGTGAAACAAACAAAAGGAAATCTTCAAGATCAACATTTTTCTCTTCTCATGACCTGATTTCTTTTTTTTTTTTTACAGAAAAGAGACTCGGGCAAGAAAAGAAAATGATGAACTGATCCAGTTCTTCGTTTTTCCTTCCAGTGATTCAGACTTTGCTGAAATCTGTTCAACTGGTTTTCAAAAGTTCTCCAGGACTTCTGAAGGCCTTTCTTTGGACTTCAGCTGCTTTTCCTCTCAGTTTCAGTCCTTTTAGCTGAACGTGGTCAACCCTTGATTCATTCAGACACAAAGAGGTCCTGAACTCAGAGAGGTGAAAAAAGTTGTGTCAACACAACATGAGGTGGAACAAGATTATGTACACAGAGTCCCAGTTAGATCAAACTATGGCACAAATATAAAGTGCAAAAAGAAAAAGTAAATAAGGATCCGAGATATAAACTAAGATATACGCTAAACAAACGCCCAACAGTACACTAAAGATCTAAGACATATGCCAGTCACTAATAGTGCAAAACACACCAAACAACAGCAGCACGATTCTCATAGGTTCAGTTATAATTGACATGCTTAATGTGAGCACCAACATAAATTAAACTAACATAAACTAAACTAACATAAACTAAACTGGCATAAACTAAACTGACAAACTAAACTGACAAACTAAACTGACAAACAAAACTGACAAACTAAACTGACAAACTAAACTGACAAACTAAACTAACAAACTAAACTATCAAACTACCGAAAACTAACATAAACTAAACTAACAAACTAAACTAACAGACTAAACTAACAAACTAAACTAACATAAACTAAACTGACATAAACTAAACTAACAAACTAAACTGAAACTAAACTGACATAAACTAAACTAACAAACTAAACTAACATAAACTACTGTAAACTAACATAAACTAAACTAACATAAACTTAACAAACAAACTAAACTAACATAAACTACTGTAAACTAACATAAACTAAACTAACATAAACTAAACTGACAAACTAAACTGACAAACTAAACTAACATAAACTAAACTAACAAACTAAACTAAGTAAACTAACATAAACTAAACTAACAAACTAAACTAACAAACTAAACTAACAAACTACTGTAACCTAACATAAACTAAATTACGGTAACATAAACTAACAAACTAAACTAACATAAACTAAACTAACAAACTACCGTAAACTAACATAAACTAAACTAACAAACTAAACTAACAAACTAAACTAACAAACTAAACTACCCTAAACTAAACTAACAAACTAAACTAACATAAACTACCCTAAACTAACATAAACTAAACTAACAAACTAAACTAACATAAACTAAACTAACAAACTAACAAACTAAACTAACATAAACTACCTAAACTAACAAACTACCGTACACTAACAAACTAAACTAACATAATCTAAACTGACATAAACTAAACCGACATAAACTAAACCAACATGAACTAAACTGGCATAAACTAAACTGACATAAACTAAACTGGCATAAACTAAACTAACATAAACTAAACTGACAAACTAAACTGACAAACTAAACTAACAAACTAAACTATAATAAACTAAACCAACATAAACTAAACTAACATAAACTAAACCAACATAAACTAAACTAACATAAACTAAACCAACATAAACTAAACCAACATAAACTAAACCGACATAAACTAAACTAACATAAACTAAACTAACGTAACCTAAACAAACAAACTAAACTAACAAACTAAACAGACATAAACTAAACTAACAAACTAAACTAACATAAACTAAACCAACATAAACTAAACCTAAACTAAACCGACAAACTAAACTAACAAACCAAACTAACAAACTAAACTAACAAACTAAACTAACAAACTAAACTAACATAAACTAAACCAATAAACTAAACTAACAAACTAAACTAACATAAACTAAACCAACATAAACTAAACTAACATAAACCAACATAAACTAAACTGACAAACTAAACCAACATAAACTAAACTGACATAAACTAAACTGACATAAACTAAACTGACATAAACTAAACTAACAAACTAAACTAACAAACTAAACTAACATAAACTAAACCAACATAAACTAAACCAACATAAACTAAACTAACATAAACTAAACCAACAAACAAACTAAACCAACATAAACTAAACCAACATAAACTAAACCGACATAAACTAAACCAACATAAACTAAACTAACAAACTAAACTAACAAACTAAACTAACAAACTAAACTAACAAACTAAACTAACAAACTAAACTAACATAAACTAAACCAACAAACTAAACTAACAAACTAAACTAACAAACTAAACCAACATAAACTAAACTGACAAACTAAACCAACAAACTAAACTGACATAAACTAAACTAACATAAACTAAACTGACATAAACTAAACTAACAAACTAAACTAACAAACTAAACTAACAAACTAAACTTAGATAAACTAAACCAACATAAACTAAACCAACATAAACTAAACTAACATAAACTAAACTAACAAACATAAACTAAACCAACATAAACTAAACAAACAAAAACTAAACTGACATAAACTAAACCAACATAAACTAAACTAACATAAACTAAACTAACGTAACCTAAACAAACAAACTAAACTAACAAACTAAACAGACATAAACTAAACTAACAAACTAAACTAACATAAACTAAACCAACATAAACTAAACCTAAACTAAACCGACAAACTAAACTAACAAACTAAACTAACAAACTAAACTAACAAACTAAACGAACACAAACTAAACTAACATAAACTAAACCAACCAGCTAAACTAACATAAACTAAACTAACATAAACTAAACTAACATAAACTAAACTAACAAACTAAACCAACATAAACTAAACCAACATAAACTAAACTAACATAAACTAAACCAACATAAACTAAACAGACAAACTAAACTAACATAAAATAGGATTTATTCAAAGCGTCCAACAAAAATGCACAATAAAGGTGCCAAAAGTAAAATTAGTAAATCTACAGCAACATGGTCTAGTTAGCAGCTTTATGGTAACAGTTACCGCAGCAGCTGCCGTCCAGACTGCCCTCCAGAACAGAGTCCGGCAGATAAACATCCAAAATTTCCCCGTAGAATCAAAAGGGTCTGTAGACCCGGTTCACAAAGACTCGGGTTTAAATAGATGTTTTGTTTCTCGACTTCCAGCAGTTTTTAGTTAAATCCATAGAAGATACAAAAAATATCAGTTTGACAAATAAAAAGAGTTCTATTTCATCCCTCCTGACCACCAGAGGGCGGTGCTGAAAAGCACTGAATATTCCTTTCGCGCATGCAATGTTCGAGTAATTATATGAACGACGTCACACAGGTGTGACCGGATAAGCAATCAAGAGGCTACTTAGCCCAGCGTTATCCGTTAATTCAGTCCTTTTTTCTTCTCAGGCGTGTTTGATCCAAGGCTACAGGCCTTTAGATTTTCTTTCTTGCAGTCGCTGGAGGCCCGACTGCCTGTTGGCCGGAGCAGTGTGTTCACCCTCCGTGGGCCACGACGGTTTTACCTTTATTATGGTATTTCATTGGGCTACGGTGGCTTCGCCCCTCTCCCAAACCACAGTGTTGCTGATGTGGTTCAACACTGGTGAGTAAATTTTACTTATTCGCGGCTCTGCCGCTCATGGCGGCCCCGTCCGCCTCGGAGGAGGCTACCGTGTGGACACGTGAGTGGTCTTTATTTTGCCTTGACTGTGGTTTTTGTTGCCATTGTTGTGGCTCTGTCCGCTTTAGGAGGCAATTCCACTTGAGGTCGACACGTGGGTAAGTATTACTCTACTTTATTGTGTAGCCAGCTGTGTTCTGGTGTAGTTTACTTTGAGAAGGCGAGCGTTCGCGCACCTTCCATAAACTATTCGATTAGGTTGAGCTAGCGGTGCTAGTCTCTGAGTTTGGCCTTGTTTTTGTTGGTGAAGGCTAACGTTAGCACCCGCTCCCAATTCACTTGTCACCAACCTTGCAAATGGTTCTGAGCTAGCAGTGCTAGTTTCCTTATTTTCTTGGCCTCATTTATTATTGGTGAAGGCTAACGTTAGCGCACCCGCTCCCAATTCACTTTTTGCTAACCTCATAAACGGTTGGTTTTGAGCTGGCGGTGCTAGGCTCTCTGGATTTTGGCCTTGTTTTTTTATTGGTGACAGCTAGCGTTCACGCACCCCCTCCCAATTCATTACTTTGCCTAATTCATTTTGCCAGCCTCATACTCGGTTGGACTGAACTTCTGTTGGTGAAAGCTAGCTTCCGCGTACCTTCTCCCACTTCGCTTTTATTAGTGAAGGCTAGCGTCCACGCACCCTCTCCCAATTCATTTTTTCGCCAGCTTGGTTCTCTATTGGTGAAGGCTAGCGTCCGCGCATCCTCTCCCAATTCATTGTTTTTGCCTGATTCATTTTGCCAACCTCATTCTCGGTTGGGCTGAGCTTTTGTTGGTGAAGGCTAGCGTCCGCGCACACTCTCTCACTTCGCTTTTATTGGTGAAGTCTAACGTCCGCGCACCCTTTCCCAATTCACTTTTCGCCAGCCTAGTTCTCTATTGGTGAAGGCTAGCGTCCGCGCACCCTCTCCCAATTTTGGCCTCCTTCCCCTACACTTGCGTACACTGCCACAGTAGGGAGTATGGGCGGATCTCATTGCTGTACAGACTGTGGGGCTGTGCTCCAAGTGGATGACGGTCACGACCTGTGTCCTACCTGCCTTGGACATGACCATCTGGTGGAGGCCCTGTCGGAGAACCCCTGCATGAACTGCAGCTTCATGCCTCATTCTGTAAGAGTGGCTCGGCTGGCCCAGCTCTGCCCCAAGCTCAGCAGTGACCTCCTGCCATCTGGGCAGGAGGTTCTACCCAGGCGCTCAAAGCGCCGGACTGAGGCTGCAGTTCCCGTGGTCTCTCCTAGAAAGAGGCGAGCCAAGTCTGATCGGGGTCTTTCCACAAGAGTGGAGTGGCTGTCCGCTGAGTTAGCGGAAATGAAGTCCCTTTTGCAGGCATGCCAACTGGGGGCTGAGCCAGTGGCAGACTGGACTCTCCTCCCCGGAGCTGGCTGCGGAGAAAGATGTCTTATCCTTGGCTGCCTCTACCTCTCATTTTTTAGGTGATGAGGAGGAACAGTCGGTCTCTCTGACTGGTTATTTTTCTTCATCTAGGAATGCAGGTAGTGAGTCAGGTGCCGGTTCTATGCAGGACGTCATGCGTCCGACCTTGGCTCAATTGCAGCTGGACATCCCGCAGCCAGAGGGGTCCATCCCGGGAAGTGCCTTCTTCAGGCGCGGACAAGCACCTCCTTTTTTCCCCCATCCCTCCATCGGAGGAGTACTTGAAGGAGTTGCATGGCTGCTGGCATGACCCAAGGACCAAGAAGCACCTCTCCGTGGATGCCAGAGTGTTGGCGGCCATGCATGAACCAGCTGCGGCAGGCCTGGATCACATGCTGTCGATTGAACCTCCTGTTGCCTCGCTCATTGTTTCACCAGAGGCAGCCCTGCGCAATGATGTCCGGTGTCCACGACCTCAGTGTCGCATCACAGACGACTTGCTCTGCAGAGCCTATCATGCCGGAGCGCATGCTGGTCGCCTCTGCAATTCCTTGACACATCTTGTTTGCCCTCTCCACGTCCCTTCAGAGCACTGGTGGTACAACAGCGGCGATGGGCTTTGGTGATGCAACGCTTCAAGGGTTTGCGCTGATGACGAGGGAATTGGGGCGCGTGATGTCCTTCTTGGTCCAAGCCCGCCGACAGGTCTGGTTGGCACAGTCAACGTTGGCCGAGCCGTGTCGTAGATCCCTCCGTGATCTTCCGGTGGTGCCAGGGGAGTTGTTCAGTCAGACTGCCTTGGATGCGCTCGAACGGACCATCCAAGCACGACAGACGAGGCAACAACTTTCGACCCTTAGCAGGGTGATGCCCCTTCCACCACCTCGGCATCCAAGGCGCCCCCGACGCTTCCCGGCTTTCGGTCGCCTCAGGGTCCTCGCCCTCATGGGGCTCAGCAGAGACCAAAAAGGTCCTTTCGTGAATCGGTCCGCCAACCAGTTGGACAGGTCCGGACCATGGACTCTGGCCACCGCCACACCCCTAGGGCCGTGGAAGGAGACGATGATGCCACCAGGCCGACCGTCGGATATTTCTCCCACCAGCAGCTCAGATACTGGGCTGCTCACGCCGGGGACGCATGGGTGGTTGCCATTCTGACCCATGGTTACCGGCTACAGTTCCGACGGTGGCTTCACATCTCACACCGGGTCAAGATGACTGTAATCACCGACCCAGTGAAAGCCCAAGCACTAGACCAGGAGCTTTCCATCCTCCTGGCCAAGGGTGCGATCGAGGCGGTGAACCCTCTGCAACAACCCAGAGGCTTTTATTCAACTTACTTCCTTGTGCAGAAGAAGACGGGCAGCTTTCGTCCCATTTTGGATCTGAGGGGACTCAACTAATATTTAAAGGTAATGCCCTTCTACATGCTTAGGACAGTAGAGATCCTTCGAGCGGTCACAGAGGGAGAATGGGTCACGTCTATAGACCTGACAGATGCTTATTTTCATGTGCCTATTGCGACGGAACATCGCCACTTTCTCAGGTTTGCATACCGGGGTCGCCACTGACAGTTCCGGGTACTCCCATTCGGGCTCTCTCTTTCCCCGAGGGTGTTCACTCTGTGTGTGAGGACAGCCCTCTCTCCCCTGCAGGCCTACGGCATGAAGGTTCTGCCGTACCTAGATGATTGGCTTCTCTGCGCCCCGTCTCGGGCCTGTGCCATTCGCGACACGAATCGCTTGCTTGCTCACATGTCCCAGTTGGACCTCAAGGTCAATACAGGTAGTCCCCGACTTACGAGCGAGTTCCGTCCCTAGGGGGCGCTCGTAAGTCAAAAATTCGTAAGTAGGATCACATAGTAAAAAAAAAAAAAAAAAAAAAAAAAAAATTTTTTTTTTTTACTTTTTTTTATTTTTTTTTTTATAAATGAATACATGTACAGTACTGGACAGTCACCAAGCACTTAGCCTATCCTAACACAGTTTTTAAAGATGAAGGAATAAGTTGAATTGTCTCCCTTTCACATAAAGGGAGCAAGCTCCCTATGGAGCCTGCAGGGAGGAGGGAGACAATTCAACTGACTCCTTCATCTTTAAAAACTGTGTTAGGATAGGCTAAGTGCTTGGTGACTGTACAGTACTGTACATTTATCTATTTATTAAAAATATACAGTATATACAGTATTTTTATTTTTTTATTGTTTTTTATTTATAAATAGATAAATGTACAGTACTGTACAGTCACCAAGCACTTAGCCTATCCTAACACAGTTTTTAAAGATGAAGGAGTCAGTTGAATTGTCTCCCTCCTCCCTGCAGGCTCCATAGGGAGCTTGCTCCCTTTATGTGAAAGGGAGACAATTCAACTTATTCCTTCATCTTTAAAAACTGTGTTAGGATAGGCTAAGTGCTTGGTGACTGTCCAGTACTGTACATGTATTCATTTATTTAAAAAAAATTAAAAAAAAAGTAAAAAAATAAATAAAAAATATTTATTTATTTATTTTTTAATGAGATGCATGCTCGTAAGTCCGGGACCTCGTTAAAGGAGACCACATATAGGTATTTAAAATTTTTATGTTATGTCTGTGTGCTATCTTGACAATATTAATTCATTTTAATACACAAAATAATTCTTAGATAATTAATTATACCCTTTTTAATTCTGCCATTTTTAACTTTCGTTTTGAACGACCGGTTTCTTGAAGTCCACGCCCTTCAACGATCTGTTTACGCCCTCTGTAACAGCCAGTATCTGTAATGTGTTGTTGTTTTAAAATTAGCTCTTTTTTTATTACTCATTTGACTTACTGTTAGTGTTAGCTTAAGATAACTTACCGAAACCCGTCTGAGCGCGCCGCAATTAGCTGCTCCTTTTAGCATGAGACCACCCGAATCCGAAGCTAATGTTAGCTTGTTCCTCTTCCGGTGTTCGCCAGCTCCGCTCGTTGCACGCGGAGATTTTGGGAGTTATCGCTGTTCCAGTCAAGACAACACAAAGTTCACCAAGTGTCTCCCGTAAATTAATCCGTAAGGAGAAGGTCCTCGCTGCTGCGAGGGCAGCAGCGAGGCTGTACAGTTGAAGCTCCGCTCCATCGCGCCAGAAGAGGGTCCCGTTGCCGCTGGTCCCTACGCCGGGGGTCCGCTCGTTTAATTTTTGCCGGCTGCGCGTTGGGAGCGATCGCAAATACACTAAAAATTGAACTAAAACATAAAAATAACAATTATACTTTATTTATAAAGCCATTTAAAAAAAACACAGCTGCAACAAAGTGCTGTACACATGAAATTAAGAACATATAAACAAAAGATGAGATGAAATCATGAAAAACAACAGTCATGTGTTTAATACAGAAGTGGGTTGAGCCTAACCAGGGGTTGCTAGGTGAGGGGCTGGACTCAGGTTTGAGGTGATTGGCTACGGCTTGTGACGTCAATAACTGCAGGAAGTGTGAATCCAGGTGTATTTATCAAAAATAAATAAATCTACTTAGAGTAAATAAACCACTGGGTGCATTTTTTTGGCACAAGGACTGTTTTTTTATGAAGTAAATACCCAAAGTTGAGTAAAAAAAACATTAAGTGAATTTTGCATCTATGGTCCCCTTTAAGTAAGAGCGCTCGTAAGTCGGGGACTACCTGTATAGAGAAAAGCTACCTGCTGCCTTCGCAGACTATCACCTTTCTTGGAGTGGTTCTGGACCCAACCTCCATGACTGTTCGCCCATCCTTTCAAAGGGTGGGCGACATACTCCAGTTGGTCAGTCGGTTCCAGCTGGGCAGGCAGCTCCCCTATGTTGCCTTCTTACGACTACTAGGCAAACTGACCTCAGTCACTCGGGTAGTACCCTTAGGCCTGCTGTCTCTTCACCCCTTGCAAAGGTGGCTCAACAGCTTTTGCCTGAACGCCAGGTTGCACAGGCATCGCAAACTTGCGGTGACGTGGCCATGTCTTCGTGCCCCGACTCCATGGAGGGACAAAGCTTATTTATCCAGGGGTGTCCCCATATGGGGTGGTCATGTACCGCAGGGAAGTGGTCACAACAGATGCCAGCTCCACAAGATGGGGTGCCGTGTGGCAACTCGTAGCGGTTCAGGGACGCTGGGGCCGAAGGGACCGATCCAGGCATATAAATGTGCTGGAGCTACGTGCAATACATTTGGCGCTCAAGAACTTACTACCCCACCTGGAAGGGAGGCATGTCCTCATTCTGTCAGACAACATCTCTGTTGTCAATCACATCAACCACTAAGTCAACTGCCAGGTCAACACAGCTTCTCAATGTGTCCAGGGTGCTCTTGGAATGGACCTCCACTCGTCTATCCACCCTGCGGGCAACATACCTACCGGGCCACACAATCAGGTTGCAGATTTTCTCTGCCGACAAAGCTCTGTTCCGGGAGAGTGGTCCCTCCACGGCGACGTAGTGCGGATGATATGGGACCGTTTTGATCAAGCGGAGGTGGACCTGTTTGGAACAGAGGAGTCAACCCAGTGTCCCCTATGGTACTCCCATATGGGAGTGTCTGGTGCAATGGGTCGGGATGCTCTGGCTCACCCTTGGTCAAGGGTCCTTCTTTATGCCTTTCCACCCCTTTCTCTGATTTGGCCAACCCTTCACAGAGTCCTAGCAGAAGGCCACAGACTGCTATTGGTGGCCCCATATTAGCCAGCACAACCATGGTTCCCGCTACTGCTGAGTTTATGTCAAGACGTTCCGTGGCGTCTTCCGACTCGGAGGGACTTGCTGTCTCAGCTGAGGGGGGTTGCTATGCCACCCCAATCCTCAACGTCTTCAGCTGTGGGTGTGGCCGCTTCAGGGCCAAGACAACAGCTGACTGGAGTTTCGAGCCCTGTCAGATGCACAATCTTGGGCGCCAGGGCACCTTCTACTCGTCAGCAATACGAAAACAGGTGGCGTCTGTTTTCACAATGGTGTGCTGATCACAATCAGGATCCAGTTTCCTGTGCAGTACCCACCATTCTGGAGTTTCTCCAGTCTCTCCTTGGTAAGGGTCGCTCTCCTTCGATGCTTAAGGTCTGTGTAGCAGCGATATCGGCTAATCACGCCGGCATCAATGACCATACGGTAGGTAGTCATTAGCTGGTCTCTCTCTTTCTACGTGGTGCCTGTAGGTTGCGCCCGTCGAAAGTTACTCAGGCGCCAAGTTGGGACCTGCCATTGGTTCTCGAAGCTCTGTGCCACCCTCCATTCGAGCCCTTGACGCAAGTAGACCTGAAGTGGCTCTCATGCAAGATGGCCTTTCTGCTGGCTATTGCCTCAGCAAAGAGGGTTGGTGAGTTGCATGCCTTTTCAGTCAGCCCCTCATGTCTCAGGTGGGGCCCTGAGGGCTCTGGTGTTACCTTGTGGCCAAACATTGCCTTTGTAACAAAGGTCTTATCCCACTCTCACCGTAACCAACTGTTAAGGCTGGCACGTTTTCAACATACACCTGGAGAGGGGTCTGGATTGCTGTGCCTAGTGAGGGCACTGGAGAAGTACGTTACAGCTTCTGCTGCTATACGGCACTCAGATCAGCTGTTTGTGTGTTACAAGGGGCCTAGACTGGGCTACCCTCTTTCCAAGCAGCGCCTCTCCCACTGGATCGTGGACGTCACCTGCCACGCCTACGCAGCGGGACACCATCCCCTGCCAGTCAACGTGAAGGCACACTCTACCAGGAGCGTTTCCGCTTCCTGGGCTACCCTGAGAGGGATCTCACTGGAAGCAATATGTGCTGCTGCATCATGGCTTCCCCAAGCACGTTCAGATTCTACAGGGTTAACGTGGTCGCCCCTCTTCCCCTGGGCCAAGTTCTTCTGCAAGAGTCTTCTGGGCTTCCTCAGTGAGATTTGTGCTCAGGATTCCTTGTGATACCTTTACACATTCGACAGGCTCCCTCACTGTCCATTTTTAAAACCCGTTTGAAAACACATCTCTACTCATTGGCCTTCAACCCAACTGAGACTTTTTATGCTTTCTTTTATCTTGTTTGTAGCTCGTGTCCAGCGCTTTGTTTCAGCTGTGGCTGTGTTTAAGCGCTTTATAAATAAAGCTGATGATGATGATGACACTAGTCATTCAGTGCTTTTCAGAACCGCCCTCTGGCGGTGAGGAAGGATGAAATAGAACGAAAGTTACGAATGTAACTACAGTTCTATGAATCCCGGATAACCGCCAGAGCTTCTCTGTCACTCAGAATCCTTGCTTTACACGAGAAGATTCTGTAGGACTGAATTAAAGGATAACGCTAGGCTAAGTAGCCTCTTGATTGCTTATCCGGTCACACCTGTGTGACGTCGTTGATATAATTACTCGAACAGCGCATGCACGAAGGGAATATTCAGTGCCCTGATGCATGCTCAATAATCCAGGTAGAAAAATCTAAAAAAGCCAAGTCTGGTCCTCTGGACATTCAAAAAACAAAACAAAGCAAAAAGTTATAGAAACGTTTCGTCTTTCGTCCGAAAGACTTCCTCAGTCTGAGAGGCTGTATTCAGCTCAGTCTTATAAATAGCACCCTCTCACAGTGGATCAACCAGTTGGCTGATGATAGCTGAAACCAGCTGCTCACATGATCAAGGAGGACAATCAGCCTAACGATGGATCGTTAGCACTCTGATGGTTGTTTGCTATTCACAGAGGGCTGAGTGATACTAGCAATAACAGCATTGTATTATTCAGTGCTTTTCAGCACCGCCCTCTGGCGGTCATCCGGGATTCATAGAACCGTAGTTACATTCGTAACTTTCGATTTTAGCTCCAACAAGGTGATTCTCAAAAAGCTAAAAAACTTGAACAGATGATGCATCTCTCTCGTCCTGTTTCTGGTCTTTACAAGACCTTCAGAAACTGTTCGAGGGTTGTTGTTTTTAGCTGGACTCACTTTTTAAGAACACGTTGCAGAAACTGAGTGAAAAAGATACAAAGTTCACGGAAAGCCCTGAAAGACCTTCAGAAAGTCTGCAGAACTGAGGATCCAGACGACTTCAAAGGACTGCAGGAAGAACTGAAGAGAAACTTAAGACACTAATCTGTCTCTAGAAGATCAAATAAATCCACTGAACAAAGCAGCTGGCCTGACTCTACAGTGTTTGTAGACTTTTCATAGATCATGAAAAGAAACGATGCGATGAAGACCAGTTGGTGAAGACTGACGTCACGTGACTCACTTTTTCTAGCAAGGTGAGGGGGGATGCTGGGCTTCGGCCGCGCCCTGTAAGGCCTGGAGCGCTGATACTGCCAGGGTGGAGAGAGGAAAGGGACAGGAGGGAAAGCCTGAGACAGAGACAGGACAGGAAGCTGATTCTTAACACGACCGCACCGATGGACACGCTCAGACGAACACACAAACACCGTCTGACCTGAAACCTGCTGAGCTCACATCAGACACAACGCTGACGGAGAAACAGCCGTTTTTCAAACCAGCTGATGGAAACCGAGCCACTGAGACCAGACTGGACCAGAAACCAGTCAGAACTGACCAAACCATTTAAGACGAGAAAAGAAGAGTTCAAGACAGAAAACTGAAGATTTAAAGACAACAAAGATGTTAAAGGCACTTCTTTTCCCTCTTCAGGGTCTCCACAGTGAGTCCTCCTCCTCCATCTCGCTCTGTCCTCAGTGTCCTCTGTCCTCAGTGTCCTCTGTCCTCAGTGTCCTCTGTCCTCAGTGTCCTCTGTCCTCACTCCAACTACCTCCATGTCCTTTCTAACTGCATCCATATATCTCCTCTTTTTCTTGCAGCTGCATTTCTAACATCCTTCTACCAATATACCCACTGTCCCTCCTCTGGACATGTCCAAACCACTGTCCCTCCTCTGGACATGTCCAAACCATCTCAGTCTGGCCTCCCTAACTTTATCTCCCAGTTGTTCAACATGTGCTGTACCTCTGATGATCTCATTCCTGATCTTATCCATCCTTGTCACTCCTAAGGAGAACCTCAGCATCTTCATTTCTGACACTTCCAGTTCTGTCTCCTGTCTTTTTGTCCATGTCTCTGTCTCCAGACCATACAACATAGCTGGTCTCACCACTGTCTTGTAAACTTTTCCTTTGACCTTTGCTGACACCTTTTTGTCACAAATCACTCCTGAAACTTTTCTCCATCACTCCATCCTGCCTGGACTCTCTTCTTCACCTCTTTACCACACTGCCCATGTTCCTGGACAGTAGACCCCAAGTCCTTGAAGTCCTGCACCTTTGTGACCTCTGCTCCTTGTAGCCTCACTGTTCCACATCCTCCCTCTCATTCACACACATGTACTCTGTGTTACTACGGCTGACTTGCATTCCTCTTCTTTCAAGTGCATACCTCCACCTCTCCAAGTTCTCTTCCATCTGTTCCCTGTTCTCACCACAGATCACAATGTCATCTGCAAACATGTTGTAAAGTGAACAAACCTTTAAAACAACAACTAAGGAAGTTATTTTCTATATTTTTAACCTTTCAGGTTAATTTGGTTCCATCAGACGTCTTATGCTATTGACTCTAAATGTTTTGTCGTGCATCGTGTCGTGGTTGAGCGTTCTCACAGCGAGTTCTGTCCACGGCGTCTGCGAAGCGACGCTCTCGTTCGTGGCGACGCTCGCCTGCGTGTGCCGGTCCGCTCGTTCCAGCGCCTCCCGACAGCGACACCTGGTGGTCCGCGAGGGAACAGTCTGCAAACACAAACCAGGTTTAACCCAAAATCAGCTCCGTACGGCTCAGACCTGTCAATAAAACATCAGAGGATGCACGAGGGGCTGAAGGGTAGCCATCGTAGGGATTAAAGGGATACTGTAGTTCAAACATTTTAAAGTCGAACAGTTTAGTAAAACCAAAATATATATATACACAGGTAGTCCTCGACTTACGATGGCCTCGACTTACGACGTTTCTGGGTTACGACACGCATCTCCATTAAAAATTAAAAATATATATTTTGAAGCCGTGTTTCGCAGTTTCCGGCTACTTCCGGTTTTGCTAGCTGCGGAGGCTACAGCTGCCTGTACTCTCTAAAAAAGCTGTCTGGTCCTCTGGACATTCAAAAAACAAAACAAAACTTGTTGGAGCTAGTGCTTTAACAGAGTACCCGAGTATTCGAGAGGTCGAGTCCTAAAACTTCTATCGAGGTCTTTTTGTCCCTGTCGAGTACACTCGTAGTGATGTCATTGCGTCGCACTGACGTCATTACGTCACATTTCACATGATCCGAACCGAGCGCGGGGTAGCTTTTAACTTTTAGTAGACGCTACAAAATGGATGCACGGATGTTATGGAGCAGGCCCAGTCTTGTCAAAAAAGGTAAAACAGTTTATAATTTTATAAAATGCGCTACTCATTGAATCAACTTCCTGTTTATTTTCGTTTCTCTGACCACAAATCACAAACAAAAAGCAACAAATATGCATCTCTCTAAACCTATTAAAAACCTATAAACACAATAATCTCTAAAAGTAAACCTAATTGCACAGCACTGCAGGCGGAGATGCGGTGTGGTGAACGCCCCCACATGTTTTTAAGTTTAGTTTTTGATGTGACTTTCACTTTTTTTTTTCTTTTTTTTTTTCCCCCTTTCGGCTTTTTCCCTGCGTTAGGGGTCGCCACAGCGAACTGGTCGCACGAAGATTTGGCAGTTTTTACGCCGGATGCCCTTCCTGACACAACCACAGACCACCGAGCAACCACAGCCCTCTGTGTGGAGTAGAGAGCTGATATCTAGGGTTCCCGGGGGAGCAGATGGTGTGGGTTAAGGGCCTTGCTCAAGGGCCCAGAGTGGGGCAGATGAGGGTGGAGACAGGTGTGACCGCTTCACTTATCCCACCCACATCTTTGATGTTGTCGGTACCGGGGCTTGAACCGGCGACCTTCCGATCACAAGCACACCTTCTTAACCTCTGCGCCACCACTCCCACTTTTGATGTTACTTTCACTATGGCATTTTAATAATAATAATAATAATAATAATAAGTAATAGTTTTGTTTTTCCTGTGACTTATCTGCAGTATGATAAATGATAGGAGCATAATAAATGCTCCCAATGTTTTGTTGGTCTTTTTTTTTTTGTAAATAATGACGTTTTTATGCATTTTTCTTTATTTATTTTGCATCTTAAGTTCATGTGACGTCATCGACTACTCGAGTACTAGTCAAGTTTATTTATGATAATTTCGAGTTTAAAAATTATGTACTCGTTCAACCCCTAGTTGGAGCAAGCTGGACAGGCAGCAGCTGTGGAAAAGTAGCAGTTTTATGGACAGCGATTTTACAACGTAAACGAATGGAGAATCCGGAGGAGGGAGGGAGGAACGGAGGAACTGCTTCACCAGCAGTCCAGAGTAGGAAATTAACTATTTTTTCCCCTTCATTATGGCTCTGAAATGTACATGTTTTTTGATAATTATGTAAGGTACTGTGTTAGAATAGGCTAAGTGCTTGGTAAAATACAGTACTGTACATATAAGGTGCAGTTTGGACGTATGTTTCGAGTTACGTCGAAAATCGAGTTATGACAACGTAGGAACGGAACAAAGTCGTAAGTCGGGGAACACCTGTACATATTTTTTTTTCTGTCACATTAAAGATTATTCTTCAACTAAATATTAATACTGTACTGTAATTAGTCATTACTTCACAATAATTTATTCTTCGTGAGCAGAAAAAAATATCTTACATGAAGATAAGCATTTCAGACGCAAACTTTAATTTAATGTTTTAATATTTTCTTAATTCATCAGAAGAAGTAGAGTTTTTATCACGTCTGGTTGTTAGTCTCATAAAAACATGAAGGTTAATCGGTTCTGGACGGAGGATGTGCAGATCTGAGGTCAGTGAGATACAGACCAGCTGCAGGCCGAGCTGGGCGATGGTTCGGTCCCGGCTCCTCAGTTCCTCTCGGAGCTGCTGCACCTCCTGCAGGAGCGCCTGCACCTACAGACAGGCAGGTCAGCAGGGGGGTTGTGGGTAATGTAGGCTGTAATGAAACCTGCCGAACCTGTGAGTCGGTGCTGTGGGACGAGTCCGGGCTCTCTGGACTCAGAGTGTCTGTGGTCAGAGTGTCTTCGTCCACGTCGTCCTCCTGAACAACGAACAGGAAACTCTACTCGTTTTTCTTACTCATAATATGAAAAACAAAATGATTTTTATAACCTGGAGAGCATAAAAACTCACAACAAACATGGTAGTTAGGCTGACAGACGTGTGAAGGTCTTACCTGCAGCAGTAACCTCTGCAGGAACTCCAGCTGTGAGTGGACTGCAGAGCAGTCCTCAGCCAGTTCCTCCACATCCAGACCCAGATCCAGACCCAGACCCAGATCCAGACCCAGACCCAGAGCAGCTGGAGGCAGACAGGCCAACCTGCAGGGAGCAGGGAGGTCAGGTTCTGCTGCACCGGGTCAACACCACAGTAGGAAACAGTAAATAACAGTCTGTCTTCAAAATCAGAAGAAATGTTGCGTCACCTGATGGGACCGGAGCCCAGGATGATGTCACCCGCCTGGTTTTTATCCTTCTTTGTGCGTTCAGGACCCTGAGTGAGGCTGTAGCTCTGGAAATCACTGCAGACATGAATGGACACGCAGAGCGACAGGAGAAATGATGATTCTCACCACGAGGTCAGTGTTGTAGTCTTCCTGTTAACACGCCTCAGGCTCTGGGTTTCAGCCTCAAGGTTTGCAGAACTTGCTGCATATTTTATAATGTTTACACGCTTCATAAAGTATTCTGGGGGAAGGAGTCGGCCTTGAAACAAACGCAGAGCAGGGCTGTCCATCTGCTGAAAACTCAAGCAGCCTCCGCACAGGCCGAGCTCAAATCGTGCATATTCACCGTTTCAACTCAGCACATGAGCCACAGTTTATTTCTCCGAGGAGCAGAGGTGAACTCCTCAAACTCCTCAAATATTCTGAGATTAATTCCTCAAATATTCTGAGATTAACTCCTCAAATATTCTGAGATTAACTCCTCTAACTCCTCAAATATTCTGAGATTAACTCCTCAAATATTCTGAGATTAACTCTTCAAATATTCCGAGATTAACTCCTCAAATATTCTGAGATTAACTCCTCAAATATTCTGAGATTAACTCTTCAAATATTCTGAGATTAACTCCTCAAATATTCTGAGATTAACTCCTCAAATATTCTGAGATTAACTCCTCAAATATTCTGAGACTAACTCCTCAAATATTCTGAGATTAACTCCTCAAATATTCTGAGATTAACTCCTCAAATATTCTGAGATTAACTCCTCAAATATTCTGAGATTAACTCCTCAAATATTCCGAGATTAACTCCTCAAATATTCTGAGATTAACTCCTCAAACTCCTCAAATATTCTGAGATTAACTCCTCAAATATTCTGAGGTGAACTCTTCAAATATTCTGAGATTAACTCCTCAAATATTCTGAGATTAACTCCTCAAATATTCTGAGATTAACTCCTCAAATATTCTGAGATTAACTCCTCAAACTCCTCAAATATTCTGAGATTAACTCCTCAAATACTCTGAGGTGAACTCCTCAAATATTCTGAGATTAACTCCTCAAATATTCTGAGATTAACTCCTCAAATATTCTGAGATTAACTCCTCAAATATTCTGAGATTAACTCCTCAAACTCCTCAAATATTCTGAGATTAACTCCTCAAATACTCTGAGGTGAACTCCTCAAATATTCTGAGGTAAACTCCTCAAACTCCTCAAATATTCTTCCATTTTCTGTCTCGGTTTTAAAATATTCACAGCAGAAACAGTTCTGATTGATTTCCCGGCCCACGTTTGTTAATAAGCAGCTCATCGACTGCGATCTTTCATTACAGCCAACTCCACTGGTCTCCGCTTGTCCACGACCTTTAGTGACCTCTGCGCTCAGGAAATAAAACTAAATACTTCTTCATGACCTGTGCCCTCATCATCATCAGCTTAATCTGTGGTTACATAAAACTACCGCCCTCGTTTCATTTCCACAGGAACTTGTTAAAACCCAATAAACCTGAACACAGATCCGTCCAGTCTGCGGACCCAGTTCTGTCCAGTTCAGCCCGGTTCCACCTCACCTTTCGTTGTCGTTGCTGGCGTCTTGGGTTTCCCAGCAGAGTTGTCTCATCCTCCACTGAGCCATGTGGGACAGCCCCTCTCCATCTGTGACATTCAGAACACGGGACCATTAAACATAGACTTTAATGTAGATGTTTTAACATAGACGTAGATGTTTTAACAGACGTAGACGTTTTAACATAGACGTAGACGTTTTAACATAGACCTTAACGTAGATGTTTTAACACAGACCTTAACGTAGATGTTTTAACGTAGACCTTAACGTAGACGTTTTAACATAGACGTAGATGTTTTAACATAGACGTAGATGTTTTAACAGACGTAGACGTTTTAACATAGACCTTAACGTAGATGTTTTAACACAGACCTTAACGTAGATGTTTTAACGTAGACCTTAACTTAGACGTTTTAACATAGACGTAGACGTTTTAACATAGACCTTAACGTAGACGTTTTAACATAGACCTTAACATAGATGTTTTAACATAGACCTTAACGTAGACGTTTTAACATAGACCTTAACATAGATGTTTTAACACAGACCTTAACGTAGATGTTTTAACACAGACCTTAACGTAGATGTTTTAACATAGACGTTTTAACATAGACCTTAAAATAGATGTTTTAACAAAGACCTTAACATAGATGTTTTAACAAAGACCTTAACGTAGATGTTTTAACAGATGTTTTAACATAGACCTTAAAGCTGCTATATGTAACTTTTCTAAAAATATATTTTAAACATATTTCTTCACTCTTTCACTATCTACTGACAGACTGATGTTAGACAAGTAATCTCTGAAAAAAACTATAGTCCCCTTGCTTCTCCAGGTGGTACTAAAAGCATTTCTAAAAACCCACAGTGACCCGTCGTTAACCAGCCAATAAAAACAGAGCTTCTCACGCCCCTAACCCATGCCCCCGCCTGTCCCAGCCCGCAGCCAGCGCGCAACCGCGCACATTCTCATTCAAAGGATTGCAAAGCGATGCAAGACTGTTTTGTATGTGACACAAATGTATTAAATTCCCCCTTCTTCATCCCTGATCTGGACTTTTACTTTGCTTTTTTATCAAAAGTCAAGTGATCGCTTCCTCCTCCACTGACTCCATGACTGAAATGATGAGGAAATGAATGAATTTGTCACGAGCAAATTAAACTCGGGTTCAACGTGGCTGCCGAGGCTCTGCAGATTTCCTGGTGTTCTGGTGTGCTGGACCAACGCTCCATGTTTTTATTTTATTTTTCAGAACGTTTTATTAACATATAAACACAGAACATCGCAGCGGCTGCGACAGGACATGCAGTGGAGGCGGAGCTATGGAGGCTGAGCTGAAGTTCACCTGAGAGCAAGGGGAAGGGACCAGAAACGTGTCTCTTTTCAAAAAAATTCTAAGTTCCAGCGTGTTCCAAAAACTACATATAGCAGCTTTAACGTAGATGTTTTAACAGACGTTTTAACATAGACGTTTTAACATAGACCTTAACGTAGTTGTTTCCGGCTCTTGGCGAAGCAGGTTGCTTCTCTTTCTGCTCCTCTCCTGCCCTAAAGTTTTCCTCCTCCCTGCTTTTGCATTTTTGTCTCGTCTGCAACTCTTCAGTGCTCACTCGAAGCAATTTGGAAATGGATTTAATTGCGTGGGCTGTTTCCTCTATCGATAAAATTTTTTCCACAAAGAGCTCCAGACCAGGAGAACCGGCGTGCCCCCTCGACACGCATGCGGTTGGCTACATTATGGACTCGTGGGGAGAGTGGAAGTTAATATGTCTGACCGTTCTTTCTGTCGAAGACGTGGAAGTTCTGTGGATAATTGGAATATTGGTGGCAGCTGCTCTGCTTTTTGGCTTAGGTGGAGGGCTCTGCTACTGGAAGCTGAGGAGGACTACCGCGGCGATCAACGCGCTGGCGAAACTTCTTGCTCAACAAGATTCTTTGATCCGGGCTATGACCTCAATGAACCAGCTGTTGTTCGAGCTGAATCGCACGATGGGAGCAATGGTTGACAGCCGCGGACCTGCAGTGCGTTTTGGGACTCGTTTACAGCCCGGGCTACATCAGGGGGCAGACGGGGATTTGTAGCTCGGAACCTCACATGATTCGGCGATTTGGACCCAGACGGCACCTGGACTTCAAGGCTGCAGTCAGAGTACACTGTAGCCTGCCCTGAAAATAAATAAAGCAACTAATCTAATCGGGACTCAAGCAACCTTGAAAAAGGCTGACTGCAAAACTTCTCCTGGAGTCTGAAGCTGTTGAAAAACTGTGCCCCCCCCCAGAGGTCTCTGTGTGCATTCAGATGGAGCCGAGCTGAGCCCATCTGCAGACTGTGCTTATCTGAAATGATTACTCACAGACTATCTCCCTGCTTTGCCACCAAAATGCAACATGTCTTTGTCTTTATCCGTGCTGAGCTGGTAGAGTTTTTTGACTTTATCATAGAATGTCCTAAGACAAAATGTGATAGATTCTTTTTTGAATACCAATGATTATCCAACTGTATGTTCCTTTTTTTCCATATCTGATTGTCTGGCGGCGCGATTTAATTATTGCTGCGGCTTTCCGTGCGTACGTCCCTCTTAGGATGGTGCGCGCGCCAATTGCATTTTGTACCTTGGTGCAAATATGCAAATAAAGATATATTCTATTCTATTCTAGATGTCCAGTGCAGCGAGGACTGTCCAGACCTCTACATTGGAGAAACTAAACAGCCTCTTCACAGAAGAATGTCCCAACACAGGAGAGCCTCCTCCTCTGGACAAAACTCAGCTGTTCACCTCCACCTCACAGACAAGGGACACTCTTTTGAGGACCAAAATGTGCAAATTTTGGACCGAGAGCACAGATGGATTGAGAGGGGGGTGAAGGAAGCTGTTTATGTTAAGAAAGAAAAACCTTCTCTTAACAGAGGAGGAGGTCTCAGATTCCAACTTTCAAAAACGTATAATGCAGCTTTAGGACTGATTCACAGATGATTTTCACACCTGATGGGAACAGAGGAGCCTCTTCTGTGACTAACAAAGACTAACAAAGACCTTAAGAAACTCCTACTGTTAAGGTGTGATTTGTCAATCTACATAGGTATGTTGTATCTTATCTCAGCCTTTAAAACCTGAAACCCCACACTCTCTGCTCTTTGAATTGAGAAATGTCCTCGGATGAAGAGCAAAACGTCTTCCATTACAAATAAAGTCCAGTTGATTTTGTATTGAACATTTTTTATTCATTTTATCATGTCCAGGATGACTGAGAATCTTCACCAGCATAACTCACATAATCTGTGGTTAAATCTCCACATCCTCCATGTTCAGCTGTGACTAAGTGTAAAGTGTTGAAATGGGCGCGGTGGTGCAGAGGTTGAGAAGGTGGGCCTGTGATCGGAAGGTCACCGGATCAATTTCTCAGTCAGACAACATCAAAATGTGGGTGGGAGAGGTGAAACTCCAACACCTGCCTCCACCCTCTTTTGCCCCACTCTGGGCCCTTGAGCAAGGCTCTTAACCCCCACCATCTGCCCCCCCGGGTGTCCTATGTCAGCTCTCTGCTCCACAGAGGGCTGTGGTAGCTCCGTGGTCTGTGGTTGAAGAAGAAGAATTGGAAGCAGCAGTTCAGTCCAACTTCCTGTGACCTGCTTAACATCTGGATGATGGTTCTGCTGTGAGGTCCAAACAAGACCGGGTTAAACCCGCTCTAAAACCAAACCCCTCTGGAGGGACTGTGGGTTTTGTTGTCGCTGAGATGAAGTCATGATTCCTGACGGAGCTGCGTGTTTTCATGTCTTTTTGTTTTGGATCTAAAGTTACGGACGTCGAGATGGAAACGGAACAATAACGGATGAATAATATTAAACGAGCTTCAACCTTCATGAACTCAACGCGGTGCTCAAAAGAGATTTTACTACTCCAGTTTCCACAAGACTTCAGAATCGACACGTTGAGATGTTTATGGTAAAGTGCACGAGGATCGTTTACTAAATCACATCATCATCTCCATCGTTAAAGACAACCTCTCTTGTTGTAACAAAACGTTCTATTATACGTTAGGTTTTTTACAAATGCTGCAAGAAAACCTTCTGAACTTACCGCCGCGCAACGAGGAATCATCTGGAAAATCTGCATCCAGCATGAGGTCATCGTCAGCTAAATCACTCGACTCCAAGTTGTTTAAGAGCTCCTAGAAAGAAACAAAAAAATATCTGAAAATGTTTTTTTATTATTAAAAAAATAAATAAACGTTGAAACTCTAATAATAAAGCTGCAAAGTCCTGAAAGACTTTAAGACAAAGATCTGGCCTCCTGTCCTGATCCTCTCATCATCTTCTCTGAGCTACAGACCCGATCAACGTCTCAGTTCAAGAAATAAACTTTTCTCACTTGACTCCTGTCAAGTGGCTCGCTGCCTGTTGATTTATTTTACTAACCTCTCTCTTTAAAATTAAAAGACTCAAAGAAAACCGAGTTTGAAAACCTGTGAGCCTCATGGTGATGCTTGGCCTTCGACAGGAACAACACTGCCCCCTGGTGGTGAGAACAAACGAGACCTCAGCCATCAGTCGAGAGCTCGTTAACGTCCTCAGGTCATTACGGCTCGAGCTCGTCTGGATCAATCACTCAGACTCGCAGCTCATTAAAACAGAGGGCGAACGGAGACACGCAGCTCATTAAGAGCTTTCACCATCGCTCAGGAGCTGCGTTAACTGGACCCAAGGTCTAAGCCTGGGCTTGACCCGGGTCATCCTCCTGCTGCTGCCGTCTAAAACATTTTCATCCGGTTCGTCCTGGATCAGAACCAACGGAGCTGCATCTGTGACAGCTGCAAAAGAGCTGATTTCAGATCAATATTTTTACATTATCTGAATTAATTTCACAATAATCTGTTTTTGATCCAGTACCTTGTTCCATTAATTGTGCTTTGACACCAGTCAACGAGGTTTAAAACACATCACACAACTCTGGCACAACAATTTCCTGCAGTATCAATAAAGTTCTGTCTCTCATTCCTTACTGGATGATAACTAGTTGAGACTGCAGCCTGACGTAACCACATCCAGTTCTGATCCAAACTGGTTTGTAGTTGAAGCAGATAAATTATTTTAAAAACAGATATCTTAGTCTGTAATCTCAATCATCCAGTTAACAACAAAAATGGTTGAATCACTTAAAGAAACTGGTCCAGATGACGTGATTTAACCATTTTTGTAGATCTCTTAGTCATCATCTACTGCAGCTGTTCATGATCCAGAGACAACAAAACACACGATCATGCTGGAAAACACTAAAAACCTGTAAAAGTCCTGGCTTTATTACAACCATATCCTGTGACAGTGGATCAAACAAAAAGAAAATGAATCAAAGTGAGAAAAACGAACACTCGACTGAACCTTGTTGGTGTTGGTTGTAGTTCACAGATTGAACACCAGGGGGAGCCAGAGCATTATAAAAACAGAATAAACTGAAGCCATCATAAAGGTTTCCTTGTTTTTAACATCTTAAACTTTTTATTTAAAACCATAAAAGTCATCAAAACTGGACCAGTTTTTGTTTTGTTTCTGGTTATTTAAAAAAACAATAATAATTTAATTTTTTTTGCTGGTCTTCGATTCTGTAGAGCTCAGACGGAGGACAAAGCTGTTTTTACTGAGTTACTTCCTGTCATGCTGAACTGATTTGAACGAGCAGAAAAAGCACAAAATCGGTTCAGAATTCACTGAAGGACCATTGCTGCTCATGAAGAGTCAATTTGGACATTTTGAAGTGGAGTTCTGTAGAAGGTGATGACCAGTTAATATCTTACCTGTTGCAGATAGCTCTATAATCTCAAAGTAGTTGATACAAATGTTCATAAAATCTTTAGAGGTGTAGAAGGAATGACATGAATGTGAGTGGGCTTCAAAGTTTTCCACAGTTGTTGCATTTTATTTTAATTTGTGTTGTTCCTGTTGTCTGTCCTGAAGGTCTTAAAGGTCCACTGACATGATTTTTTTTTACTATTCATAAAATTGCTCAAAATATATATATTTTATCATTTAAATATGTTCGTTTTTGCAAACAAAATGATAAATCACTTTAATTTTGCTTTAAAAGTGATTTTGAACTTCAAGCCGTGTTTAATCATGGGAAATCCGATTACACGCGAACGCACCATCTGTGACGTAGTGAGAGGCAGAGGGCTCTGGTCTCTTTAATAGCGGACAATTTAAAACCCGATGAATTTATCAATCTATGTGAAGATTTGAGCTATTTGTCTTCATTTTGGGAAGCAGAAAATAGTTTGGGTGATGGAACAAGAAACAACAGGATCTAATTTAGGTCTGATGCTGTATCAGACTTACCTTCATGGTCAAGCTGCTCACACGCGCGCACCGTGACAAGCCCAGAGCTCTGCCTCACACTCTGCACACTACGTCACAGATGGTGCGTTTGCGTGTAATCGGATTTCCCATGATTAAACATGGCTTGAAGTTCAAAATCACTTTTAAAGCAAAATTAAAGTGATTTATCATTTTGTTTGCAAAAACTAACATATTTAAATGATAAAATATATATATTTTGAGCAATTTATGAAAATTAAAAAATCATGTCAGTGGGGCTTTAAAGCTCCACTGACATGTTCTTTTAACTTTTCAAAAAATGGCACAACATATATAAATATTAAGATAGACCTCTGACCGTTTTTGCTAAAATAATGTTCAATGAATGAAATTTCCTCTCAAAATATTTTAAATTTAGCGCCGTTTTTTTAGACCGTAAATCCGGATTTTCCGGTCACGTGTCAGCATTACCGATTTGACGTCACGTCCGATACTGAACTCTGCTCAAACCGTACATTGAATGGACAAAAATATAAACGCATCCGTCGAATTTAGCCAATTAAAACTACATTTTAGCGATTTGACTTCAGTTTGGGGAAAAAAAAGTTATTTTGAGTGATGCACAACGAACAGAAAGGTTTATATTCTCCGTGTTGCTTCTGTAAGAGTTATCACGATAGCTCTGCTGCCATCTGGTGCTCAATGTGAAACCTCCCTTGAAAAAAAAAAGCAATACGGAGAATATAAACCTTTCTGTTCGTTGTGCATCACTCAAAATAACTTTTTTTTTCCCCAAACTGAAGTCAAATCGCTAAAATGTAGTTTTAATTGGCTAAATTCGACGGATGCGTTTATATTTTTGTCCATTCAATGTACGGTTTGAGCAGAGTTCAGTATCGGACGTGACGTCAAATCGGTAATGCTGACACGTGACCGGAAAATCCGGATTTACGGTCTAAAAAAACGGCGCTAAATTTAAAATATTTTGAGAGGAAATTTCATTCATTGAACATTATTTTAGCAAAAACGGTCAGAGGTCTATCTTAATATTTATATATGTTGTGCCATTTTTTGAAAAGTTAAAAGAACATGTCAGTGGAGCTTTAAATTAAACCGACGTTCAGTTTATTCAGTTCAGGATCAAATAAACTCAGATTATAACGAGTGTAACTTCAGTCTCAGGAGGAACAAACAAACAACACAGGACTTACGATGCTGTTGATGTCCGAGCCGAAGCTCCCGATGTGGTGGGTGGTGTTGCTGTTGGTGTGGATGGAGGCGGTTGAGCCCCCCAGAGGCTCCAGACCCTCCTCGTCCCACATGTAGGTCCCCCCAGACCCGCAGCTGTCAGAGGGGGACAGGCTCAGAGACGAACCGCCCTGCAGAGACAAAGAGAGAAGGGACGGCCGATGAGACGTTCAGGTGCCGTCAGCGAGAACAGGAGGCATTTCATCTTTACGGGTTTTATTCAAACACCACAAGAAGGTAAAAAAAAACTTAAAAATATATTTAAACACTTTCATGGTGTCAGGCTGGAGCGCAGTGCAGATAAATCTGGACACATGCCCTTTTAACACGGACAAATAAAAAGTCCACTTTGACGCACAAACCTACAATTTAAACAGAAAAAAAATGATTTGAGGTTCTTTATGTCGTCAGTTCCAGATGGTGCAAGACTTCAGTTGTTTCATCGATTATTGATCTGTAAAATCTAAATGATTGATAAACCCTGAAAATCATGCACATCAGTTCAAGGAATAAAACTGTGGAATGTTTTGGATAATAATTGTAAAAAAGCTTCCTCAATGTTTTTGTTTAAGAAAATGGTAAAAAGTAGTTTATTGAAGCAATATGAAATTGTTTAGCATATTTTTATTGGATTGGTTGTTTTGGATTTTGTTTTGGTATGGAGTCAGTTTTGGCTAGTTATTTTATTTAAAGACTGAATGAATTTTAATTCATATGCATTTTCTTTTTTGTTTAAAAAGGAGCAAATGTTATAAGATTTTTTTTCTTCTTTCTGCTGCCTTTCATTTTCTTTGTAAATTTTTTTTGTTTTTTGTTTTAGAAATTGTTCAATTTTTTTTTTACCCCCCATTTATAGATGGCCTCCCTTCTCAACTTATAGCCATCCTCTCACTCCAATATGTATTTTTTTTAAATAGAGAGAAAGAAAAGAGAAAGTAAGATAACAAAACAACAATTATCCACAAAAAGCGCACAAGGCAAACACACCTAACCTCCTCATTTTCTTTGTAATTATTATTATTATTATTTTTTTTGTAGGAATTGTTCAATTTTAACTGAAAATGAATACATTTATTAAAAATAAATAAAAAATCTACCCGAAACTAGAAATCCTGATTTCAGACTTTTATTCCATCTTGGATCTAACCCTTAAACATGTTTTGTTGTTGTTGTTGTTGTTGTTGTTGTTGTTGTTGTTGTTGAAACAAAATGATGACTTGTTGAAGGAAAGCCCACGTGACTGTGGGGGACAACAGACGACCTCCCACCTGCTGCACGTCCAGATGTTTTTAAGAAAAGACTTTTAAACTTTTTTCTTTAAGGAACTAAACGGTACTGTTGTGACGCGCCTGTCGGCCTCGCCCGTGTTTTCCTTGGTTCAGAGCAGAAACCACATCAGTCATCTGTTCAAACCCTGCAAGATCCAAACTGATGGCTCAGTGTGCTTCACCTGTCGGTGGGCGGGGCCTAACGTTCACTCTGCACCTGCTGCTTTCAGACAGCAACAAGAAAACGTATTTGCTTTAGGCCGATTGTGTTTTTCTGAACAGCGTGTGTTCTGGAAGTGAGATGTTTAAAAAGAAGAGGAAGTGATGTCAGTTTACTCTGAGGGAGGTTCTGCAGGACCTAAATGTTTTTCATGACTCATTTGAACGCGACAAAAGGTTTCACTCGTTAGATCTCCTTCAGCATTAAAAGCTTGTCGTAGTTTTATGGCCAGCTGAAGGAAATCATTTCTGTCTCGGGTGTGAACGGCAGTACGTGCACTGGGCTCGAACAGACAGCCTGATGGTTTTGACAAGCAGACAACCGTGCAGAGCAGAAAGTAAGTCTCAGACAAACGGACGCCGTGTGAACGTTTTAGAACAAAATCCTAAAAGGTGTTGATCTGCGAGTGGCAGAGGACTGGTGGTCACACGGGGTTTACATCTGAACTAAGGGTGCAGGAAAAAAATCAATTTTTAAAAAAGAATCGAGATTCTTAGTCCTGGCGATTCAGAATCAATTCTAAAAGCCCCAAAATCGATTTTTTTTTTTTTTTTACATTAAAACCCAAAAGATAAAGAAAATAAAACCATATCTCATAGTATATGAAAGAATACATAAAATGAAAGGTGGCAGAAAGAAGAAGAAATCTGACCCGAACCAGTGACCTCCAGGACCCGATAAGGATAAAGCGGGTAAAGATGATGGATAGATGCTTTTGTTGAAAAGATTTACCAAACAAATCTTTTAAACAAAATCCATCCATACACATTTGAAACATGGATGAATGCAATATGATTTTGAAGTCTATTTTATTTTGAGTTAAATGTTTATGCTGAAATCTTTGTTTACGTTTGTATTTTGAATTATTTGTGATGGACTGGAGACATGTCCAGGGTGTCCCTGTGATGGACTGGAGACATGTCCAGGGTGTCCCCTGCCTCTCGCACAGTGACTGCTGGATAGAGACACCAGTGACCTCCAGGACCCGATTAATGCTGCTGCATTCTATTCATATACCATCTGCTGTATTTATACTGTATTATTTGACATTATTAATGTTTGCTACAAGCATACATTATTGTTTTAATATAAATGTTTTATTTGTTTACATTATTGTTTAATCTTTTCATGATTTCAATCGAAAATCGATTCTGAATCAAAAATCGATTCTGAATCGAAAATCAATCCTGCAATGAAAATGGTTTTAGAATCGAAAATCGATTTTTTATCGAATCGGTGCATCAAAAATCGGAATCAAATCGATTCTCCAGACATCGAGAGATTCGCACCCCTAATTTGAACGGCCTCCTGTGTTTAATGTAGACTATGTGGAAGGAGTCGTCACTTCCTGTTTTGAAGAGAACACTTTGAAATAAAACACAAGTGCAATGTGTTCGGGTGTGCGCACTCTGGGCGTGCGTGCGCACTCTGGGCGTGCGTGCGCACTCTGGGCGTGCGTGCGCACTCTGGGCGTGTGCACTCTACACCCTGGGGGGGGGTTTGAAGAAAAACTAGAAAGTTCCTGCAGAAACTTTGACGGGGGCCGCCACGTGGCGGTCATTTACATTTTTGATTCAACAGTACCGTGTGTTGGGGTTCGCTCTCAGCTACCAACACCCCAATGTTCAGCTCAGTACGGCAAAAAGATCAGTGAGTTATAGTTATTTAAAGGGGACCACATATTGCTTTTTAAAATTTTTATGGTATTTCTTTGGGGTTAAAAAACAGTGTTCATTCAATTTAATACACAAAATAATTCTTAGATAATCAATTATACCCTTTTTAATTCTGCCATTTTTAACTTTCGTTTTGAACGACCGGTTTATGATGAGGAGGTCTTGTGGCACGCCCTTCAAAGATCTGCTCACATTAACTCCGCCCTCCAAAGGCAGACGAGGAAGTTACTGCACGTTTCTTTTGCCTCCTTCTGACTCTCCCTCCCTCTGACTCTCCCTCCCTCTGACTCTCCCTCCTTCTGCCTGTGGCGCAGCTGTAGGGGAGCAAAGCACACACACACACAAGCACAGCAGCACAGCGGGGGCTTTTTTATCTGCGTCCCTCCGAGGAGCACGTGCGGGCCGGCACACACACACATACACACACACACACACTCACAGCGGGCTTTCTTTTTATCAACACTACCTGACGCTCTGATGGAATTAAATAGGAGCTCCAAGTGATCTTGGCTCAGGCTGAACCTGTATGTGAGGACACACACACACGCGCACACACGGGTTTGGTTGCGTTAAGTAGTCTGTCCTGCTAATGACACATAAACCAACACACACACACACACACACAGAAACATGCGCATCTGTTCCCATCTGAAAACTATCAATTTTAAATCCATTATCTGCGCCACGAGGGTCAGAGAGTTAGCTGGCTAGACTCTGTGACATTTTTAGCCATGAAATCAGGAAAAACAACCGTCAACTCTTTTATACTGGAGTGGGTTGAGCCGCACCAGGGGTTGCTAGGTGAGGGGGCTGGACTCAGGTTCGAGGTGGGTTGTCCTCGCGCCTGTGACGTAACAGGCGCGATGATTTCAAAACGAAACCTATCTTATCACAGTTAAATAAATCTACTTAGAGTAAATAAACCACTGGGTGCATTTTTTTGGCCTTAGGACTGTTTTTTTATGGAGTAAATACCCAAAGTTGAGTAAAAAAAACATTAAAAAGTGAATTTTGAATATGTGGTCCCCTTTAAAGATTCATTGGCTTCCTGTCACCTACAGAATTCAGTATAAAACTGCTCTCATTACACATCAATGCTTACATGGAACTTCACCAGATTATCTAAAGGACATTCTTGTTCCATATTCATCCACCCGGTCTCTACGATCACAGAACAGTAATCTCCTTCACATTCCACGAACCAAATTAAGGACCATGGGAGACCGGGCATTCTGTGTGGCTGCCCCCCGCCTATGGAACTCTCTTCCTGACTGCCTGAGAGCTCCACAGTAACTGGCTGACTTTAAGAGCATACTCTGCCTCCTCATGATTCCATCTTTGATCTTAGTTGATACTGTTATTGATTTTACTTGTTTTATTATTTGTTTTATTGACATTTAATTCTGTTGCACTTTGTAGCACTTTGAGATTTTCATTAATGAAAAGTGCGTTATAAATTGAATTCATTATTATTATTATTTCTTGTAAGCTATGGTAGCCATCTTGGATTGTTTATATGGATCCAGTATGTGATGGGGAATGTTCTCAGCTGCGACCAAACCAAATCTCAACTCAACAAAGAATGACTGACTTGTGGTCAACTTTGTGTTTTCTGAGGTCACTGCGGCAGAGTCAGAGTCAGAGAGTCAGAGAGTCAGAGAGTCTTTATTGTCATTTGCACCGCATGTGGTACATGAGATGAAAACGAGATTATGTACACGAGGTCCCAGTTACATCCAACAACAGCCATCTTGAATCAAAATGGCTCCAAACGTGAATCAGTTCCAGATAGTTGGAGCCTGTTCAGAGTCCTGTCAGGTGTTTTCTATGGGAAAAATGACGTCTTCGTTTGCAAATCACATCGCCATGGTAACTCAAAACGCCAATAAAAGTAACAGCACACATCACGGTGTCAAGCCGGGGGTTTGATTCAACATTTGTTGGGGGTGCACATTTCAGTTCGGGCTGCATTAAAGCTGACAGAAGAGCAAGACCCTTTTAAGGTGGATAATAAAGGCCCTGGTAGAGCTCTGCGTTTGGCCGAACGACGCTCTACGAGCACGTTCACTAGCACAGCTCCGCGTTCGTTTTCGCGTTAATTCTCGCGTTTTCGCTCCAAATTCTTGACATCATTTGAGCAGCCATAGCGCAAAGCGTTCACTGATTGGTCATTTGCTGACACGCCTACTGAATTGATCGACAGGTCGAGGGGAGAAAAAAAAGGCGAGCGGGCAGCTTCACACAGCTTCAGCTGCAGCGGTGTTATATCTTATAAAAAAGTTTTAAAAATTAAAAAATAAACAGGGAGCGCTGGTCCTGCAGCCCACAGCACACCAGGAAATATTTAGAACCTCGCGCAGCCACGTTGGACTCTAGTTTAATTTGCTCGTGACAAATTCATTCATTTCAAGATTCAAGAGCTTTTATTAACATTGCACCAGTTGTCACCAATACAACGTGGCTATGTATGCACAGTCATCCCGAGATGGAGAATGTGTAAAGCTGCTGCTTATTCAGAACACGTGACATGTTCTTCAGCGCGGCCTCTCTCATCCATGTCGGGATGAAGGTCAAAGGTGTGAAAAAAAGGAAAGTACCATGAGGGGTCACAGCGTTGGTATTATAACGCTCATAGAAAAGTTCTCCGGGGAGGGGGGGGGTAGCAGACAAGACAAGAGAGCAGCTGTTTTCTCCACAGTAAAGCACATCTCAGGAGAAATTAGATATCCAACCTTTTTCAAGGCTGTTTCCAAGGGAGTCAGATAAGAATTGACAAATATTTTCATTTCAGGCTCACATTGTAATTTCTGTAGCCTTCAGTCTGTAAGGGCGACTCTGTTCCAAGTGATCCAATTCGGGACTTTTTCCACTGATCCAAGCTCTGACCTCAGATGTTACCTCAGATGTTGACCACAGCGTGCAGAGTCCCAGTCCGAGGGTGATCTGTTCACCCTCTGGATAAGCTCGCAAACAGCTGATTTCTCGAGGTCACCGCGCAGACCAGACGTCGGGTGCTCCAGGCATTAAGTCCTGCTGAAGTCTCCCCCTTTTGCGATAGACCAGTGCTCCACAAACGCCAAAAAGCAAAGCGCTGCCATCATAATCCAATATAATCCAGATCCTTCACCTCCACAGAGCACAGCAGAGAGCGAGACGCACACCATCCACACCCACAGGAATCCATGGCGTATCCTCTTTCACTCTGTGAGGGTGGAAAGGCTCCCCTTTGCCGTTCTTCTGTAGAAATCTTGTTCGTAGAATCGAATGCCCAAACCTCCAATCCATCTTAATTTGCGTTCGAGGTGCTTAGCTGAGGAGCTGCAGGCAGCAGGGGGGGGGGAAGGACGGGAGAGGGAAGGACTGCGACTGCCTCCGTCGAGAGCCAAGGTTGAAAGACTCAGCGGAGGAGGAAGCGATCACTTGACTTTTGGCAAAAAAACAAAAGAAAACTCCAGATCAGGGATGAAGAAGAGGAATTTAATATATTTGTGTCACATACAAAACAGTCCGGCGCGAGGCAGTTTTTTGTGAGGCAATGCGCCTCGCGTACGCGGTCGTAAAATTTGAGCTTTGCGCGTACGTGCCCTACGGGGCTACGCTTGTGCCTCGCGCTCGCACAGCGTTGAGCGGCGTTCGGCCAAACGCAGAGCTATACCTGGGCCTTAAGGCGGTCCGTACTGTTGCAGAGACCCATCTAATCTCTGAGCTGCACATACAAACAAGACCGGCGTCTTTAACATCCGTCCAAGTACACCCACTGATGAATATGAGGATGTTTCTTTTGTTTTGTCTGCATCATACACAAGATAAACAAGATAAACAAGATTACAAGATAAGCAGGTAAGCCAAGTCCAGGATGTCCCTTATGTCTACATCAGGTGAGCCGTTTGGTGTCGTGGTCATGATGTCATCAAGATGAGGGTCAAAACCCGACTGAACGATTTACTCATGCACTGGTGTCAGAAGCATGGGGGGGACTGAAGGGGGGATCTGGGGGTCCTCCCCCCCGACATTATGAATAAAGTGGATGCCATTTCGTGCATTTTACCGGGTTGTTAAACATCTGTTCACCTCCAGATGTAAACACTTGATTCAATAACTATTTTAGAGACAGAGTCCTCGTTCAACTAGTCCATTTATGCATCATCCTGTTTTTAAACTCACTCCTATGGTTAAGAGAATGAAATTAGTGTGACACAATTTATCACAAACAATGACTTTAGGGTGCACTTGACTTTTATTTTGTTAACTTTTTATTTAGTTTTATTTGTAACATCATTGTGTTACAATGTGATCAATTGCATTGATTACATTTTCATCTTTAAATCCCTTCTTGGTCTGCTGCCTTCATACATCTCCTCCTACATGTCTCTGCGTGAGTGCAGCTACAGCGTGCACTCTCAGGACATGATTACCTGCAGTGTTCCATCAGTGAGGACTGAACTAGACAAAAGGACCTTCTCCTACTCTGCTCCTGTTTCCTGGAATATCTTACAAAAAGATCTGAAGATGTTGACCTTGACCTCTCTAAGTGACTTCAAACATCTGATAAGTTCATGCAAGAACCAATGCAGACATGTTCCCGTTTTTAGTTTTCTACATCGCCTTATAATCTAGCTGTTTTTTTTTTTTGTTGCTACTATTCCTCGATTGTCCTTTTGGTTGATATTTAGTTGTGATTGTTTTTGATTTGTTAAATACTTAAATTTGTATACCTATGCCTATTTTATAACAGTCTATTGTTGTCGCTGTTATTCATTGTTGTCATCAGTCTTTGTTATATCAGGTCTCTCTTGTAAATGAGTCCCTGAGGCTCAATGTGATTAATTTGTAGAAATAAAGTTGTAATTAATGGGGGAATGCAATGATTCATTTAAATATGAGAACTGGTCACAGCTCCTTTCCAAAACTCAAAAATATTCACCTGTAATGAGCATATATTTCCTGGTTCTTTTACAAACTTGCAGCGTTTGTGAGTTCCCTCAACGTTCTTGCTCCATTTTGTTTGATTCAAGATGGAAACGTAAAGAGAGAAGACGTTTGTTCTGTGAGCCTGAGCAGCGAGGCCTCTGGTGCCGAGGTTTGAACAAAACGCTGGTCAGGGGGTGTCAACGCTTTGAACTGCCTAAATCATTGTAAATCAATTACAATGCCTATTTTTATTTTACAGAAAAGAGTTGTTAGACTTATTACAAGAAAGCAGTATAATCATCCATCAAATGTATTATTTTGTCAAACAAAACTGTTGAAGTTCTACGATTTAGTTGATTATAATATTTTGCTGTATAGAGCACAGAATGATACTCTGCCTTCAAATATTCAGAGGTATTTTGTCAAAAGAACAAGTTGTTACAATTTAAAGGGGAAATATATATTTGTAAAGCCACAAATTAGAACAAGTTTGAGGGGAAGATCGGCCATGGATCAGGGAGCTGGGTTGTGGAACGATTTGGAGAATGTTGTTAAAGAAGCTAAATCAATGGCAATATTTAAGAGAATTATTAAGTTTAAATTGTTAAAATCTTATATCTAAATGAGTTTAAGTTAGAAATTGTATGTTGTATTGGAGGTTAAAAGCTTCGTTAATTTGTTTTGGAAATTAAAGAAATGGGTTGTATGAATTGTTTGTTAGAAAGATAAGGGGCAGATAAAATAAGTTTTTTTCTTCATCTGCTGCCTTTCATTATACTGTATACATGTGTTTTATTCTTCTTTTTAATGTGTTTATTGTTGTGTATTTTATTATTATAAAATGAATGAATAAATCAAATCAAATCAAATCTGTTTAAGAGCTGGAAACTGATCCAGGTCTGACGACGTACCTGTTCATAGTCCGGCTGGCTGGACTTTCTCCTCTGGGCGAGTCGCATCAGTCCATGTTCTTCTTTTTCTCCTGGATTCATGAACAGAATCATTAAAACAGAAAACCTTTCAGGTGTTTTCCACCTGCTCATCGTTCCGTTAGAGCTCACCTCTGACTCCAGTCCAATCCAAACCGTCATCGAGGAAACAGAGACCCGCCGCCTCCGTGACCCTGCTCACCGCCTCCTCCTCGTCATCCAGCCGAGTGCAGGTCCGATCGAGTCCCGAGTCCTCTTCGTCGTTTTTGGACGGGAACAGCAGAATATCAACTCCCCCGTTTCCTGGAAACACGAGAAACCTGTTTGGTAAAATGTAATTACCGTATTTTCCAGAATATAGGTCGCACCTACGTCAAAATGTGGACCATGTTTAGCTCTGCTGCAAATGTCTGCCACAGGAGTGCACAGCAAGGTTTTTAAGAAGATTAACACTTAAAAACAATTATTTGTTTGATAAAAAATATAGCAAATGTGTGTCTGAGCTGAACTTTTCTTTAATAAATGAACGTAATTGTGAAATGAGCTGGATTTAAAAATTTGTTTCACTACGTCTGATGAAACAAAACGTGCAGGTGCAGCACCAGACATGCTGTAGCAGTGAACAGACCTTAATTTTAGCAGGATAAACATCTAAAAATATATATTTGTTAGCTGACATTATTGTAAGAGTGTGTCTCAGTTTAATTTTTGTTAATAAATGATTAAAAATCAGCTTATTTTATAAAAAGCCATAAATAGGTCGCACCTGAATATAGGTCGCAGGGCATGCAAAAATGATAAAAAGCTGCGACCTATATTACGGAAAATACGGTAAATGTAAAAAGCTTGCCGCTGCTTTCTGTGTTCCTCACCGAGGTTGTCGAAGTCGTCCATGTACTCCTGACTGGTGTCGTTTCTGTCCAGGGAGGACGTGGAGGACAGGGACATGTCCTCCAGCATCTCACCTGCTGTGGATCCTGCTCCCTGGGACACAGGGTCCACCGGCAGCCCCTCTGGAGATTCAGGAGTTGTTTCTGCTGGCAGAGGAACAGGAAATGAAATCCCACCAGTACGAAGGTCTGAAGAAGTTTTGAAAACTGAAGTTCAACCTGGACTGGTTCCTGAAGACGACGCCGTCTCCACGGACGTCCTTCGTCCATTTGGACTGTTTCCTGAAGACGACGGCGTCTCCACGGACTTCCTTCGCCCGTTTGGTCCTCGGTTCACGTCCTGGTCTCCTCTGTGCTGAATGGCTGGAATCACTCGAAGGGGGCGGGGCTGTTTGATGAGTGACGGGCGTGACAGCTTGTAGCTGATGCCGCTAGACTTGGAGGCGGGGCTGGGGTCAGGTAGGAGGAGCTTCTTTAAGGTTGACTGAGGCAGCTGGGACACTCCGCTGACCCTCGTCGACCCTGAAGCAGCAAAACTTGGACCTTTGATGTTTCTACCTGTGTGTCTGTTCACAGGTGGCTTCAACAAACTGCCTCTGGGCGGAGCCTGGGGGGAGGAGCCCCGGGTTCCCCACTGGGCTGCCCTGTTGATGGAGAAGGAGCGGGTGATGTTGGAGGACGAGGTGAGGGGTGAGGCGAGGGTGGGGGAGGGCTGTTGTCGGACCTGGGTGAGGCTGCGTGACCGAAAGCGGTCGTCTTGGGTCAGACTGGTGGAAGAAACGCAGCCGAGGGTTTCGCTGGAGTGGGAGCGGCTGGCCGCTGGTTTTTTATAGAGGGGGGACCCGGACGGAGGTCCTGGACCGGAGCCGGGCCTCAATCCAAAGCTCTGGGGCTGTCGCAGAGACGTGACCGCCTTGGTTTGTGGTTTGGATCCTGAACGTGTGTTGAGGGTCTGCTTGGCGCCGCTGGTCTGGCCCAGTCTCTTCCCCACAGATCCAGTTTGAGAGACTGGAAGAGTTCTGGGGCTGGACTGTGGAGCCGGTGATGAAGAGGAGGATGAAGGCTGGCCAGGGGTCGGTTTGTTGGCGTCGTGCGGCGACGGAACCGGTGAAAAATGTCCTCTCTTCCACTCAGCCTCTCGGCCCACCGCCCCGTCGCTCGCCGCCTCGTTCTCCCTCCTCCACCTCGGGGAGAAGGAGCCGGGCGCTCTGATGAAGCCATTCTGCTTCGCCGGGGCGGCGGCGGTACCGTTGACCCCGGCAGGTCCGGGGTGGTGGTAGAACCCGTTGGTGAGGCGGGTGCTTCCTGCAGCAACAGGAGCGGAGGCCGGAGCCGTCTGCGATCGGGGGCGGGAGCCGAACGTGGGCAGCCTGGAGACCATGGTGGGCATGGTGGGCGGGTCAACAAGGGGTGGGGATGACATCAGACTCCGCCCACTTCACCATGGAGACACGGAGACAGAGGAGCTGCACCAGAAGAAAAGGAAAGAAGCTGAGTAAAAAGACAAGTTATAAATAAATAACAAATTCAGAAAATAGTTTTGAAGCTAAAACTCAAATTCCTAAATGAAGATTTTTCCAAAAACAAAATGTTTTTGCTTTTAATTGTACTTTTTATGGTTAAAATAATTTTTCTGTTCAGTTGCAGAAAAGTTCCAGAGAAAAACTTCAGAACTGCGTTCATAATTATAACTAATGGTACTTTTATTTTTAAAATGGAGCAAAGGAAAGGCTTTTAAAATAACAATGACAGTTTTTGATCAAACTTTCCCGTTAAAGAATACAACAGCTCACGTTCATATTTACGTTTCGCTGCAACGACTGGGAGATGAAATCAGAGACAAATGTTGTAAAGATTAACTAGTAAACATTTTGTGTGTGTGCAAATATTTATTTTAATACAACCTGGTGCACCAAAGATATGAAACTATTTTTATTAATAATCTTTTTACCAGGACAAACTCATGGGGAAGTTTCATTAAACACACTTTAATAAACGTAATAAAATAAACCATAAACCAAAGATTATCTGTTCATGTCAGATACACGCTCTATAAAACTGAATAAAAGTAACATTCAAATAAAATAAATTTAAATATCACCTTAAAATAGGGTCATCTGTACATGCCTGAAATAAATCAGATCAAACTCTCACAAACTGATATACTGTATTTTCCAGACTATAGGTTGGGGCTTTTTATCTTTTTTTTTCAAGGCCTGCGACCTATAGAGAGGTGAGACCCATTTATGGATTTTTTTCCATATTTTTAGACCAATTTTTGGCTCAGATGTGACCGTTTTTCATTTTGGCAGAAAATGGTGCAGTACCACTTTTGTCCCCTAGGGGACACTTCCAGAGAGTCCACCGACCATTTCCAGCTCATGTGTCCGAAAAAGCCTCCTCTGCTAGGACTGACTCTGTCGCTGCCCGGCCTCCTGCTCTGGAGGCAACTACTGTTAGCTCTGTGTTTGTTAGCAAGATAAGTCAAGAACCACTCGGGGAATTTTTCTGAAACTTACAGAATGTATTCACTGTATGGACATTTACAAGTGAGTAGCTTTATGAGATGTTTGAGATTTTAAAAAAAAGCGATCTTTTATTAGCGGTTAGCTTCCGTAAACAGATACATACTATTTAGATACTGTACAGGTAGTCCCCGATTTACGAGCGAGATCCGTTACAACGAGGCGCTCGTAAACCGGAAATCTCGTAATTTGGAACGGCCGCCATTTCGCTCGTAAAACCGGAAATCCGCTCGTAAATTGGAACGGTTTTCGCTAGCGCACCTAAAAACACTCTATTTTCATCTAAAAACTACTTTTGAGTGCATAAAAATGATCGGAAACGTGTGTTTATATGCTTAACTTGCTAACTGAAGTGAAAAAACACATGAAAACTCAGTATTTTTTTCGTTTTTTCCAAAAATGTGCAGCTCGTAAGTCTGGAACCTCGCAGATCAGAGCGCTCGTAAATCGGGGACTACCTGTATATAGTTCATAAACCACTCGGTGGATATTTTTTCTGCTGCCAGAGTGTAATTATAGTATATGGCTTTACTTTACAAACTGTTGCCCTGTATTAAAGGCACGGTCTGCAGTTTCTGTAAAGCCCTGAAACTTAGGAAATTTTCGAGCAGAAACCCTTCTCCCTCCTCCCCCTTGCACTCTGGCTGACCTGTAACTCCGCCTCCTTAGCTCCTCCTCCACAGCTTGGCCTGTCTCGTGAACGCGCATGCATTGTAAACACAGTTCTAAGATGGCGTCGGCGCAGTCACCCGATCGACTATTTCCTTCTCAAATCTTTGCGTATTTGTAATAAAGTATCGTAAATAAGTTATGTTATAATACTTTGCTGCAGTGTGTGACATTTTATCTGTGTTACGCATCTACTTTTGAAACATTCTCGATGGTCTTCAGACGAGGAATTTACACCCAGAGACCTACGGTCCGAAGAAGAGGAAACAGCTGCGTGCTGTTGACACTCAGCTCTTGAGAAGAGTCAAACCTGGGTTGATGCACTACAGCTGGACTTGTTCATATTCTGGTTTTGTTACATAATGAGATTCGATGCTCACAGGGGGAGTTGATGAAAACAAACAGTTCTAGTCACCCTGTTTTCATGCAAACATTTAAATTGATGATTCTTCATGAACATGCAGTGAAATAATTTTCTATTTGAAAGAACACAGCGACAAAATCTTTTTTATTTATTTATTTAGACAATAAATACACAAAAAACCTAAATAAATATGTGACAAGGATCATCAAACCGTTACATAACGCACTTAAATAACCATAAATAAAGCACTGAGCATCCACCCTGATGTTAAATACTCTGTTGTGTACTTAGTTTGATTTAAATAACTTTTTAATAAAACTGGACAGAAATTAAACAGAACTTAATTAACTCCAAATTCTTCCTAACCTGCAGCCTTCAGGGCAACAGAACAGCAAGCAGGGCCCAGGTGACTGATCTGGTCTTCACTTAAGTGGGTCAGGTCAATAAATATGTGGAGCTTCTCCAGATTGTCAGCTTGTCCAAACATCTAAAGTCCATAGAGAACCACCTGATCTCCACTCTTTCATTTGTGTATATATATAATATATATATATATAGTTATAAATATAGGTATCTATATGTATATATACTATATATATATATAGTTATAAATATAGGTATCTATATGTATATATACTATATATATATATAGTTATAAATATAGGTATCTATATAAAAAAATAACTATATTTATAACTACAGTATATATACTATATATATACTGTATATCTATATATGTATATCTATCTATCTATCTATCTATCTATCTATCTATCTATCTATCTATCTATCTATATATATATATATATATATATATATATATATATATATATATATATATATGATGTAGAATGATGAACAGAAATTCTACCATTGCTGTTCATCATTCTTTAGTTAGTAGCAGGTCACTTTTGTAAATGAGCCCTCGAGGCTCAATGAGATTTACCTGACTAAATAAAGGTTGAATGAATGAATGACTATATATATATATACAGTATATATAAATAAAAAAATTAAGGTTCATTGATAAACTTCATCAACTCGTTTAAAAGTTCTTTTCTTTTAATTGAGGATTTTTGGGATTGAAATTGCCCCAAGGCCACACCCTGCCACAGATCTTTGGAGGACACCCCGCGTGGAGATGGTCTTCATCTGGTCTCCATGGGTCAGTCCTCAGTGCTGGTTGATCACCTTCGGTCTCACGCAGGTGCAACCCACTGAGATGAGTTTGGACTCCAGGCGGTAGTGGTAGCTGTGCCTGGCCCTGGCGTCTTGACTCGCCTCAGAACCAGCACCTGATGCAGAATGGGACGGGACTCCAGGCCCCCGTCCTCCAGTCCTTGGTGGTCCAGGCAGGTTTTGAGCAAACAGTGAGCCTGCGACAGCGCATGAGGGAACATGTTGTCATCCCTGGAGATGCTGAGGACAGAGAGGAGACAAAAACTGTTAACAGGACTCTGAGCTTCATGAAGGACAACACACAGGAGCTGAAGCCTCACTTGTAGGTCCACGGTGAGATGGAGTCGCTGGCCAAAGAACTGACTTTTAGGCTGGGAACTAAATTGTTTGGGTCCAAACGCAGAGGGACCGTTTCTTCTGCTAATCCTTCAAAGGACTTCCTGTGTGGCTTTGCTGCTGTCTGTGGGACCACCACCACCATCATCATCAACAGGACAGCGCTGACAACCTGAGGAAGAAGAACATTCATTCATTCAACCTTTATTTATACAGGCTAGCCTCGTTGAGCCACGGGGACTCATTTACAAGAGAGACCTGTCTCACTCACACCTAGGGTCAATTTAGAGTTACCAATCAGTCTAACATGCATGTTTTTGGACTGTGGGAGGAAACCGGAGAAAACCCACGCATGCACGGAGAGAACATGCAATAACAAGTCACTTTCATCATTGTCGTCGTGAATGTCTAGCGAAGACATACTGAAACAAAAAAAATATAAACGTAAAAAACAAACTAACATTGATACTGAGGAAACACATTACATATTTTATTAAAGCAACAATAATCAAGTTTGATCATGAAATAAAGAAACATGTACTTGGGAACCAGTACAATAAATTTTCTCAATAAAAGTTAATGAGACTAACTCGAAAGTATAGACAAAATCATATTTTTAACACGCACTAAAATACGTACGTTCAGTGCAAGTGTATGTTATACATGAACACAGAATTTTAATGAAGTCATCTTTTTAAAAATTCTTAAATTTATAAAGTTGTACATTTTCTGTGACGTGGTTAGAAAAATAAAATAATAAAAAAAATAAGCTTCAAAGATATTTATTGTCAATATTGTGCATCTGTATTATTCTAATTTTATGTCCACTAAAATTGCAGCACAGAAAAGCCATAACAATAAAGAAATACATTATATAAAAACTGGAGCGTGAGATTGATAGGCGGATAGGTGCAGCGTCCGCAGTGAAGCGGGCGCTGTACCGGTCTGTCGTGGTGAAGAGAGAGCTGAGTCAAAAGGCAAAGCTCTCAATTTACCGATCGATCTACGTTCCCACCCTCATCTATGGTCATGAGCTTTGGGTTATGACCGAAAGAACGAGATCTCGGATACAAGCGGCTGAAATGAGTTTTCTCCGCAGGGTGTCTGGACTCTCCCTTAGAGATAGGGTGAGAAGCTCAGTCATCCGGGAGGGACTCGGAGTAGAGCCGCTGCTTCTCCACATCGAGAGGAGCCAGTTGAGGTGGCTCGGGCATCTGGTTAGGATGCCTCCTGGACGCCTCCCTGGTGAGGTGTTCCGGGCATGTCCCACCGGGAGGAGACCCAGAGGAAGACCCAGGACGCGCTGGAGGGACTATGTTTCTCGGCTGGCCAGGGAACGCCTTGGGATTCCCCCAGAGGAGCTGCTCCAAGTGGCTGGGGAGAGGGAAGACTGGGCCTCCCTACTTAGGCTGCTACCCCCGCGACCCGACCCCGGATAAGAGGAAGAAAATGGATGGATGGATGGATGGATTATATAAAAACAACTATTAAACTTTGGTTTTTGTTTCTGCCTACCGTAATATCTGGTGGAAATACATTTCATAAACAATATTAGACATACAACCTTACCATCTACATTTTAAAATTGTGTAATAATATTATGATCACAGTTATATTAGTTGCAGTGCAAACCATAAAATAATCTTGACATAAATACGGTTTCCCCTTACTTACCTTGTTTCCAAAACCTGAATGGGAGTCTCCCCAAATTCACTTCTGAGACCTTCCCCAAAGTCATCATCTCTGCATAAAAACATATAATGTAGTTCAAACAATAATCAGATATTCTTTTCAACACATTTATCACACAATGACAAATTTATCTAACATATCAAAGCATTTAGGATGATTTAAAAAATAGCATCAAACAGCCATCTTCCATCCTGTTCTGCTGCTAGAAGTAAAATTTGAACTTTTTATGCTCTCCTTTCATCCTGCTTCACTGCAGGCTCATGTCCGCAGCAAACTCGTCCACCCCACCGCAAGTTTTACAGATTTTATTCCAAAAATTAATAATTTTTGAGGCCCTTTATACAGGTAAACGTCCAAAGAGGTTGAGATGTATGCATCAACAACATATATTGTGTAGTACAACTAACAGACTTTTAGATTATGAACACCAAATGATCTGCAGACAATATGCTAATTGCTAGTTGTGATCATGCCTCTCTTACACAGACAGCGCAGTTACAGTACTTTCAACATATCTGCATGCTGATCCACAATACAATAAGTTAGGATAACTAAATGCACGTATCAAAACAATACTGAGGTTGAATGAGTTAGCTGCTGCCATTAGCATCACGTCAGCTGTAGGCCGGAAAACGGTTTTAGCCTGTTGTAGATAATTTCATGGCATTTGCGCTATCACATGATTCAAGCAAAGACACTTACTTTTCAAGCAGGAAAGTTGCTAACTCTGCATCGCTTGGCAATCCTTTGAGCACTCGAAGCTCTCGCTACCTCCGCCATCTTGAAACAGCTACTGTTTGAGACGGGAGCGTGCCCGGCTGCTGCGCCTGCGCGCTGCCGCTGGGAGAGGCGGGGGGAGGGCGGGGGAAGCTCGTTCATGAAAATAACTCTGTTTTTATTGGCTGGTCAAAAACGGCCCGCTCTGGTTTTTATAAATGCTATTTTAACCACCGGGAGACGCCAGAGGAATATAGTATTTCTCAAAGATTACCTGTTTAACATCACTCTGACAAAAAATAGTGACTGAGAGAAGAAATATGTTTATAAAAAAAGCTACATACTGCAACTTTAAACATTTGAGATAAAATTCAAATTTTCATTCGTGTTTTGAGACGGACTCGTCTCTGTTAGCTTTGGTTTTATTTCCGTTTATAATGTTCTAAATAGCTCAGAAACCACTCGGTGGATATATTTTCTGCTGCCAGAGTGTAATTATATGGTTTTACTTTACAAATAATAGTTTTTAAGTGTTAATCTTCTTAAAAGCCTTGCTTTGCGCTCCTGGGCAGACATTTGTAACAGAGCTAAACACTCTGTCCATATTTCCAGGTTGTCTCAGCGGTGACGCGTTACGTCGGCGGTGACGTAGGTGCAACCTATATTCGGTGCAATCTATTTATGGATTTTTCCAATTTTTTAGCAATAATTGGACAATGCGACCCATATTCAGGTGAAACCTATAGTCAGGAAAATACGGTAATGAGAATCTCCTCAGATCTCCTCAAATGTTTAACGGCAACAGCTGCTTCAGTTGATTCTGGTCGAAAGGAACCAGACTGAACCTGAAACTCTCCTGAAAGATCAAAAACAAACTAAAAGATGTCTCAAGAACAATGGTATCTTCTGTCAACAGATGTCTGGTGTTGTACACCAACTTTAGCTCCTGACTCAGCAGCTGAAGAACCTGGAAGATGAGACCTAAATGTTTTTGTTCGACCGCAGCTGAAAACACCTCAGGTCTGCAGCCGCGAGCGTCAGGTGACCCGCATCAAGCGCTGCTGCGGGCGTCAACAAGAAGCTGGAGAGCGAGAGACGTTCGGCCGGTGATTAACAGCCGAAACATGTGGCAGCCGAGTCCAGGCGTGTGTGAGAGCAGAGACGACACCTGAACGCACCACACCCATCGTAAAAACAATCAGGTGTACCTGAACCTTCCTCAGGAAACAACAGTCAGAAGGAATTAATGTTTCACAGGACGCACCCGAAACACACACACGCACGCACGCACGCACGTCGCACACACACACACATACACACACACACACACACACACACACACACACACACACACACAGGTTTGTTTTTCTATCTTTGTGGGGCCATTGCATTGACTTCCATTCATTTTTCATTCATTTCTATATAGGGGCTGAATGAGTACAACATTTTTAAACTCGACATTAACATAATTGTTTATGTTTATGTTTATGTTTATTAAATTTGTTCATTTTTTTACAAAAGAAACACAATACAAGACAATCCCATTAATGATACGTACACAATGTAAAAAAATGAAAGGAAGCAGAAAGAAGAATAAATCTTATTATATCTGCCCCTTTTTTCAAACAATCAGATTAAACAATAATAATATTTCACCAGTAGTACAAAATGACTAACTCTTTCTAATTTTCTAATACTAATACGTAACTAATAATCGATACAAAACACATTAATAATATTTCACCAGTAGTACAAAATGACTAATTCTTTCTAATTTTCTAATACTAATACATAATTAAAAATTGATACAAAGCACATTAATAATCTTCCACCAGTAGTACAAAATGACTAACTCTTTCTAATTTTCTAATACTAATACATTACTAATAAATAATACAATACACATTATGCTAATTCATATATATTTTTTCAACAAATTCCTTTTGATCATTTTTTTAAATGTAAACAGTGACTTGGCATTTTTAACTACATTCTCCAAGCCATTCCATAATCTAATTCCCTGGATTGAGGTAGAACGTCCCTTCAAGCTAGTTCTGAATTGTGGTTTTACAAACATCTCTGTCCCCTTAAGATTATAACAACTTTGTCTTTTAACAAAGTGCATTTGGATATTTAAAGGTAATTTGTTGTTCTGAGCCCTATACATAATTGATAAAATATTATAATCAACCAAATCATGGAACTTCAATAATTTCAGTTGATAAAATAATGTACTGGATGGATGACAGTAATGTTTTCTAGTGATAATTCTTACAGCTCTTTTCTGTAATACAAAAATAGGCTTTGTGATTGTTTTACACGCTTTCCCCCAAACATCAATACAATAGATTAAGTGTGGAACAATGATTGTGTTATACAACAAATACAGAGCTTTATCATTCAATAGGTCTCTGACCTTGTATAGTACTGCAATCGATTTAGCTATTTTTATTCTTACAGAATTTATGTGTTGTTTCCATGTCAGTTTGTCATCAATAATAACACCCAAAAACTTCACCTCACTCACTCTACAAATCTCAACACCCTCAATTTTGAGTGGAACATCAACAGTTTTCTTTTTATTACTGAATATCATGTAATTAGTTTTTTCTAGATTTAATGATAATTTATTGATTTTAAACCAAGTTTGTATTTTGGTAAATTCTGTCTTTATCAATTCCAACATTTGTTCTATATCTTCACCTAAACAGAAAAAAGTGGTATCATCAGCAAAAAGTATACATTTAAGGAGTCCTGACACATTTACCAAGTCATTCACATATAAAATAAATAGCTTTGGTCCAAGCACAGAGCCCTGGGGAACTCCACATGTGATATTACAGAGGTCAGATCTTACATCATTTATTTGTACAAATTGTTTCCTATCTTTCAAATAGCTAGATACCCACTGTAATGCTGGTCCTCTAATACCATATTTGTTCAGTTTTTCAAGGAGAATGGTGTGATCAATAGTATCGAATGCTTTTTTTAAATCAACAAAAATACTGACACAGTATTGTTTTTGATCGACAGCAGTAGTTATTTGTTCCATTAATTCCATGAGAGCCATTGATGTAGAGTTTTTAGCTCTGAACCCATATTGACTATTGCTTAGAATATTTTGTTTGTCTATAAATTGATCTAGTCTGTTCACAAAAAGTTTTTCAAGAATTTTAGAAAACTGTGGTAACAAGGATATAGGTCTATAATTGTTGAACACACATTTATCACCATTTTTAAAAAGAGGAACTACCTTAGCTACTTTCATATTATCTGGAAATATTCCTGTTGAAAATGATAAGTTACATATATATGTAAACGGCTCAATAACATAGCTC
>JBBPBX010015398.1:14534-49522 GCA_038048925.1 Garcialebias charrua | reverse complement strand
ATATATATATTCAAAACAAAGTGATTGTCATAAATTAAAACAAACGAAAAAGGAGATGACTCCAGCACCTTAAGAGAAAAAACTCAAAGGATTAAAACTCTAGCTTATCAATATAACCCATCCTCAACAACAACAATAATTACAATGTGCTGCTATTTAACACTGTTTAAAATTTTTTTTGGCACTTATTGAAACTTAAAAAAAACATTAAAATAAAGTAGTTGTTTCTACTGTGACTTACTTCATCTGGCAACATCAGGTACTGCATAAAGGTAGGCGTTAGGCAACAGAACCTTAAATGTGTATAGTGCATGAATTGAACAGTCGTTTCCCACAAGTTATTCAGTGCATAAACTTTGAGCAATACGCCAATGCAGTTATATTTATGTATTAACAAGTACAAGTATAATTCATTCTCAACAAAACAATTACAATGTGCTGACATTTAACACTGTTTAAAAACATTTTGGCACTTATTGAAACTTTAAAAAAAATACTAAAGTAAAGTAGTTGTTTATACTGTGCCTTATTTCAACTGGCAACAAGGTAGGTGTTAACAGAGCCTTAAAGGTCCACTGACATGATTTGTTTACTATTCATAAAATTCCTCAAACTATATATATTTTAACATTTAAATAAGCTCATTTTTGCAAACAAAATGATAAATCACTTTAATATTGCTTTTAAAGTGAATTTGAACTTTAAGCTGTGTTTAATCGTGGGAAAACCGATTACCGTATTTTCCGGAGTATAGGTTGCACCTTTTTATCATGTTTTTTTCATGGCCTGCAACCTATACTCAAGTGCGACCTATATATGGCTTTTTATAAAATAAGCTGATTTGTAATAATTTATTAACAAAAATTAAACAGAGACACACTCTTACAATAATGTCAGCTAACAAATATATTTATTCAGGTGTTTATCATGCTAAAATTATTAATTTATTAAAGAAAAGTTCAGCTAAGACACATATTTGCTATAATTTTTTATCAAACAATTAATTGTTTTTAAGTGTTAATCTTCTTAAAAGCCTTGCTGTGCACTCCTGTGGAAGAGACATTTGCAGCAGAGCTAAACATGGTCCACATTTTGACGTAGGTGCGACCTATACTCAGGTGTGACCTATATATGGATTTTTCCAATTCTGTGGCAATAATTGGATAATGCGACCTATACTCGGGTGCGACCTATACTCTGAAAAGTATGGTACACGCGAACGCAACATCTGTGACGTAGTGTCCACAGTGAGAGGCAGAGGGCTCTGGTCTCTTTAATAGCGGACAATTTAAAACACGACGAATTTAGCAATCTATGTGAAGATTTGAGCTATTTGTCTTCATTTTGGGAAGCAGAAAATAGTTTGGGTGATGGAACAAGAAACAACAGGATCTAATTTAGGTCTGATGCTGTATCAGACTTACCTTCATGTGGAGCTGTGCACAGCCGCGCAACATGATAAGCTCAAAGCTCTGCCCCACACTGTGCACACTACGTCACAGATGGTGCGTTCTCGTGTAATCGGTTTTCCCATGATTAAACACGGCTTGAAGTTCAAAATCCCTTTTAAAGCAAAATTAAAGTGATTTATCATTTTATTTGCAAAAACAAACATATTTAAATGTTAAAATATATATGTTTTGATTAATTTTATGAATAATCAACAAATCATGTCAGTAGATCTTTAAAGGTCAACTGACATTATCTTTGAACTTTGCATAAAATGTCCCAATAGACTACAAATCACTATCATAGGCCAAATTTTTATCATTTCAACTGTGTACTATATATATTGCACATTACTAGTACAATAGTGTTTTTAATTGTTTTTGTTAAAATTATACATATATTGGTAGTGCAGTCGTCAGATAAATATTTATACAAATACTGAAATTGTACTTTTTAAAAATGTATTTATTTTTTATACAGGCTTCGGCGTTGGAACCCTGCATCAGTGGTCCACCTGTCCTATCAGTAAGTGCTACGCATTGCCAGGCTGACGACAGGTATGATGAATTTTCCCGCAATCGGCAGTGCACATGCATGGCACTCACATTTTTAGCTTACCACAATGAGGGGTTGCAGTTTGACCCAGTGTTGCTTGACAGACTGATTGCAAAAGGAGATGAACTTTATATCAGCAAGAAAAAGCAGCTCATGGAAGATGGAACATTTAGACGCAATCACTTGTCAATTGAAGAGATGCCCAAGCATGTATTGACAGACAGCAACATCTACACTGTAAATACAACAGGGATAAGAGTAGGTCGTGTCTTTGCTTCTAGCAAGAAGCCTCAAGAATCTCGACAAGCGTGTTTGCCTCTTTCTTTACAACTACAGTGTCTGTCAGAAAATGTCACCCATGCTGTTCTTATGGTGACTCCAGAGTGCATTGCAGTTTTCAGGGACAGAAACGGTAGGTTTGGAGTTTTTGATTCCCACTCAAGAGATGCAGCAGGCTTGCCCGACCCCGATGGAACTGCAGTAATGATGACTTTCAGCAACTTATCCGAGATGGTCAACCACCTGCAGCAGCTCTTTCAAAACCGCAGCCCCGATGCTACCTATGAGTTTGTGCCTGTATCTTTCATCAAGGACGGCACTGACTCTTCTCAGGCCTTGGCCTTTCAGAACATTTCACCTGGACCCACACAAGTAATTCAAACTGCTAGGAAACCAGAGAGCACCTCTGAGGAACAAGAAATGCCTCCTTGTCTTAGTATGATTGCCAACGTATTAGAAAAAATGGCTCCAACAATTCCTAATGTGTTGAAACTGTCAAAAGCCATGAGGAATAAAATTAAAGCCAGGGTCAAAGCGCAACAGAGCCAGAATGTAGTAAAAAAATTAAAACAAAGTTTATCTCAAAAAGAAAGATATGTAAAATCTCTAACATTTAGGACCAAAAAACAACAAGCCAATAAAAAAACATACATTCTTAAACAGTCAGAGAAGAAGGATCTGATCACCCAAAGATACAAGATGGATGCGCTTTTCCGCATGAGGCAAAAACGGTATGTACAGTTGAGATACAACTTTCTCCCCGGTAACAGAGCCACACATAAAGCCTACATGGCTGAGTATATAAGGAAACGGTTCCGAAATGATCCTGACTTCCGAATCAAACACAAAACACTAATGCGTGAGCGGTTCCGAAATGATCCTGACTTCCGAATCAAACACAAAACACTAACGCGTGAGCGCTTCCGAAATGATATTGACTTCCAAATCAAACACAAAAAACTAATACGTGAGCGGTTCCGAAATGATCCTGACTTCAGAAGCAAACACAAAACACTAATACGTGAGCGGTTCCGAAATGATCCTGACTTCAGAAGCAAACACAAAAAAATAATGAGTGCGTATATGAAGGAAAGGTATCACAAACAGCCTGACTATCGGGCCCATCATATAAAGAAATGTGCTGACAACAAGAAAATCAAGCTAGCTAAAGAAGCACTTGCTATTCTGAAACTGCACCATGCTCGGCGAATCAGAAGAAAGTACAGAAGAAATGTAGGCTTTCACTGCGAAACTCCACGGCCTCTGATGAACGAACAGACAAAAGCTGCAACACAAACATTTCACAAGAACATTCAAAATGGACCCACGTATGTTTGCACCGTGTGTCATAGAACTCTTTTCCCCAATCAAGTGAAGTACTGTAACAGAGATAAATATAAGAAGAATGTGCATGTTGTGGCTGATTGCCTAACGGGTACATATGTTCACACGTGTGGATCTGAATGTCTAGCCCCATGTTCTGTACCCAATGAGAGGACGCAGGAATGGATCTGCCACACATGCGACAACCATCTAACCAGAGGAAGGATGCCGCCGATAGCTGTTGCCAATAACCTGGACCTCGCTCCTGTTCCCCCTGAGCTAGGGGAATTGAATGTACTTGAAAGGCAACTAATTGCAAAAATTCTACCTTTTGCTAAGATTGTTTCTTTGCCTAAAGGGCAGCAAAGAGCAATACACGGAGCAGTTGTTTGTGTACCGTCTGATATGGAAACAGTTGTAAACAGTCTTCCAAGGTCCAGTGCAGAAGCCCAGCTTTTACAGGTGAAGCTTAAAAGAGACCTCGACTTTAAGACTTATCAACACTTTCACACAGTCAACATGGAAAAGGTCTTGGGCGGAGTGAGAACGCTTAAAGAGGCTCACCCAGATTACAGGGATGTAAATATAAACGAAAGTGCCACATTTGAAGAATTTTCAGCGGACCAGTCAGTCGAAGATTCGGAAACCCAAGCAGAGGCGATTGAAATGGATGCAGCGACAGACCAGCAACCTGACCACATAGGGGAAGAGCATCAGCCACTTAGACCTGGTCTAATGTTAGACACCTGCATGCAGCCACCTGACATAGCACAAGAAGTACTGTCCTATGGAGAAGGAGTTTTCAGCATTGCGCCAGCCCAGGGGAACAAGCCCATCTCCTTTTTCAGTGTTCCAAGACTTGAGGCCAAGGCGTATCCTGTACATTTCCCAACTGGAAAGAACACTTTAGATGAAGCCAGACGTGTTAAGCTGTCACCAAGTATGTATTTCAATGCGCGACTGTTCTCGGTAGACACTCGATTTGCCAAAGACCAGAGTTACCTTTTCTTTGCTCAGTTTGTTACTGAAACCAATATGGCCAATAACAGTATGTCCATTCAGGCAAGAAAAGGAAAAACGAGGAGCAGAGATGGTAGAAACATTTCCAACAAAATGTTACAGGACAAAGAAGAGTTGGAAGAACTGATCCAAAATAAAGAGGCCACCCGTTTTATGCAACCCTTAAGAGGAACTCCAGCTTATTGGGACAAGGCATTACGTGAGTTGCACGCCATGGTGAGACAGGTCGGAAAGCCCACTTTCTTTTGCACATTCTCTGCTGCTGAAATGAGATGGCCAGAAGTCATTGAGGCCATTAAACGACAACATGGAGAGCAGGTCATATTTTCTGAGCTCGACTGGAATGACAAGTGCGTAATTCTTAGGAGCAATCCTGTCACTGTCATGCGCATGTTTGAAAAGCGAGTGGAAGCACTGTTTAGAGATGTCATTCTGTCCCCTGCACAGCCCATTGGACCAGTTGAGGAATACTTTCATCGTGTGGAATTTCAAGCAAGGGGTTCACCCCATATACATTGTATGATATGGATTAGGGATGCACCTGACATGGAAGACCCCTCGTATTGCGACAAAGTGGTAAATTTCATCGACCGTTACATATGCTGTCAGTTGCCTGATGCAACCACAGACCCCGAGCTCTATAAAATTGTAACGGAGGTTCAAATGCACAGCAAAAAACATTCAAAATCATGCAAGAAAGGAAATGTTCAATGCAGATTTGGATTCCCCAAACTACCCATGGATCGCACCAGAATCACAGTCCCTCTAATTGACTTTGACCTGGAAACTGAGGAGGGCGATGAAGCAAAGCAAAGCAAGCAAAAAGAAAGACAGAAAAAGTCAAAGAAATTCAGAAATATCTCCAACAAACAAAGAGAGGCTAAGAGAAAGCTGAAACCAATAAGGGATTTACTGATGGATGAAAAATCATCTTCCATGGATTTGCCGGAGGTACTCCTTGCTTGTAAGATGACCAAAAATGAATATGATTACCACTGTGATGCTCTCACTTCTGGAATGGTGGTAATGATGAAGCGTGATCCTAAAGACTGCATGGTGAATCCATACAACACTGTCCTCCTACGTGCATGGGATGCCAACATGGACATACAGTATGTGATTGATGAGTATAGCTGCATGGAGTACATGATGTCCTACGTAGCCAAACCAGAGCACGAAATGGCACAAATGCTCAACTCTGTCGTTGAGGTTCTAAAGACGTCCGATCTCAACAAACGGGATGTGATGAAAAAGATCATGCAGGCTTATTCAAAACAGAGAGAGGTTAGTGCTCAAGAGTCTGTTGCTCGCACATGTAGTTTACCACTCAAAAAGTGTTCACGCAGTGTCATTTTTATTCAAACTGATGAAGACTGTGTGAAAATGAGCCTTCCATTGAGCAAACTCAAGAACATGCCCCCAGATGAGGAGAACGTTTGGATGACAGGATTGCCTGAAAAATATCTCAGCAGACCACAAACAGTGGAGTTTGAAGACATGTGCCTGGCAGAATTCGTATCAGAATACAGGGTTCTATATGGCCAAAAAATTGAAGGACCAAACACAATTCCCCTCCTAAATGATGCAGGATACATCCAGAAAAGGACCATGGGCAAACCTGCGGTTATCAGATTTACACGTTTCTCTGAGAAGAAAACACCTGAAAAGTTTTACAGACGGCTTCTGAAGTTGTACTGTCCACACCGAAGAGACGAGGACCTTAAAAATGAGGAACACACAACCTACGAAGCCTTTTACAACAATGGCGTTCGTGGGTTTTGGAAAGTTAAACAGTACGTGGAGTTAAACCGCAAAAGATACGAGGGGCAAGGTAAGCAAATCGACAAGATTATGGAAGATCTGAACAGGCAAGGACCGGTTCGTAATGCTTGGCACACTTTTGCACCCGAGGTTGAGTTGGACCGCTTGGAATGTGTTGCTGAACGACCACCGACAGAAGAAGATGAAGAACAAGACCTTGTTCCAGACTACGAAATTGATCTCAACAGTGGAGCCATGCCAAAAATTGAAGTTCCTAAACTGAGCCCTGATTTTATCAGACAAATGTACCGAAGTTTAAACGAGACTCAAGCTTCCATGTTTTACGCCATTCGCGACTGGTGTCTGCTACGTGTCTGGGGTGAGAACCCAGAACCGTTCTTTTATTTTTTGACAGGAGGAGCCGGCTGCGGTAAATCCCACGTCATTAAATGTGTTTACCAGGAGGCAACCAAGCTCTTGCGCCAGCTTCCTAGAGTTCGCGATATCGGTGACATGTCTCAACCCACTGTGCTCCTCACAGCTTTTACTGGTACTGCAGCGTACAACATATCGGGGAAGACGTTGCATTCCATCTTGAAGCTACCCAAAAGTTTAAAACCACCATACAAGGGGCTTGGAAATTCATTGGATGAACTGAGGGCAGTTCTTTCTAATGTAGAAATCTTAATCATTGATGAAATCTCAATGATCTCCAAAGAATTACTGGCATATGTTTACTGGAGATTTCAACAAATCAAGGGGAACACAAGGCCATTTGGAGGGATTTCTGTTCTGGCTGTGGGAGATTTCTACCAGCTGCCACCACTTGGAGGAGCAAAACCTCTTTGTGTCGCTGAGGATGGTGTGCTTGATATGTGGAACGAGAATTTCCAGATGGTCAGCCTAACAGAAATCATGCGGCAGAAAGACGACAGAGCATTTGCAGAGCTCCTGAACCGGATTCGAGTTAAAGGTAAAGCGGATCTGCTCAGCGAGGATGACCAAGCTCTTTTGCTCCCAACCGTTACTGACCCCAAAGAGTGTCCAATGGATGTCTTACACATTTTTGCTACAAACAAACAGGTGGACACCCATAATGCAGCAGTTGTGGCCACTTTAGATACAGTAATAGTTGATATCCAGGCAGAGGACTACAAGAGGGTTACAAAGACTGGAAACATGATTAAGCTAGGCTGTTGCGTACGAGGAAAAAAACAAGACTTGCGCGACAACATACAGGCTGGTTTGGGCGTTAGAGTAATGATAATAAGGAACTTGGATGTGGAAGACGGTCTCGTCAACGGAACTTTTGGAACTATTGCTGATCTTGTCACCAGCACCAAACATGGAAATGTGACCGTAAAGTTAATTGGACTCGAACTGGACAATGTCTCAGCTGGACGCACAAAAAAGATACAAGGCAAACCAGACGGCTTTGTTTACATTGAGAGATTTGAGGAACAGACTAGCCTAAGGGGAGTCGTTCGGCGGCAATTTCCAATCAAGTTAGCCTTTGGATGTACAACACACAAAGTGCAAGGAATGACCATAAAGTCTGCTGTCGTTTCTTTGAAGCGGATTTTTGAGCCTGGCATGGCATATGTGGCGCTAAGTCGGACAACTTCTCTGGAAGGACTTAAAATCATTGATTTTGATGAAAAGAAGATCTATGCCGATGAAAATATCAGAGCAGCTATGGAATCGATGAGACCAGCATCATTTTCGCACACCAGACCACTCTTGCATTTTCAGCCGGGTCATCAAGGTGCCACATTAACAATTGTCCACCACAATGTTGAAGGTCTTATCTGTCACTTTGAGGACATGAAACACCATCATGAACTTAGGTTGGCCGATATCTTATGCCTAACAGAGACTCATTTATTTGGATCTTCTGTTCCAGCTTCTTGTCAAATGGAGAGCTATTGTTTCTTTCCACGTAACAGACATGTCTCCTACTCAAACAGAGGGGACATTGCCACCAAGGAGGGGGGAGGAGTAGCGATTTACTGCCGGAGTCGTCTCCAACCGCAGGAACGAAGATTCTTTAACGATGTCACAGATCTTGAATTCAACGTTGTCAAAGTAAGCACCCCGATCACAGCCCTTATTGCAACAGTTTACAGGCCACCAAGTTATGATCTTGCAACATTTTTGAGAAACCTGCAAAACCTCTTGGATGGCCTGAATTCAATGGATGTTCAGCCCGTTGTTATATTAGGAGACTTCAATGAGGACCTTATTTCTCCGGGGAAAAAAGCCATCAACGAGTTGTTCGGAGCTAAAGGATTTACACAACTCATCTCTGATCCAACCACAGGAAGACGAACCATCATTGATCACATTTACATATCACATCCAGAACGCTGCATCCAATCAGGTGTATTACAGACTTACTACAGTTATCACAACCCTATATACTGTGTTTTGGCTGGATCTGCATCTTATCCCTGAATTCAGGACATGAAGCTCACTCGACGCAAGGCAAGGCTCTCACTCGACGCAAGGCTCTCACTCGACGAGAGGCTCTCACTCGACGAGAGGCTCTCACTCGACGAGAGGCTCTCACTCGACGTAAGGCTCTCACTCGATGCAAGGCTCTCTCTGGACGCATGGCAAAGCTCTCTTTGGACACACGGCAAATCTCTCTCTCTGGACACAAGGCAAATCTCTCTCTGGACACAAGGCAAATCTCTCTCTCCCTCTGGACACACAGCAAATGTCTCTCTGGACACACAGCAAATGTCTCTCTCTGGACACAAGGCAAATTTGTCTCTCTCTCTGGATACAAGGTAAATCTCTCTCTCTCTCTGTCTCTCTGTCTGTCTCTCTGTCTGTCTCTCTCTCTCTCTCTCTCTCGATCTCTCTCTCTCTCTCGAGACACAAGGCAAATCTCTCTCTCCTGACCCAAAGACCAAAGCCCTCTGGCCCCTAAGAACAAAGACCTCTGGTCCCAAAGACCTTTGGACCAAAAGACCAAAGTCCTCTGTACCACAAGACCAAAGCCCTCCTCTGGACCACAAGACCATAGCCCTCCTCTGGACCACAAGACCATATCCCTCTGGACCAAAAGACCAAATCCCTCTTGACCCAAAGCCTTCTGGACCCAAAGACCAAAGCCCTCTGGTCACAAGGCAAAGCTCTCTTTGGACACAAGAAAAAGACAAAATTATCCAGATAAACCAAACAATCATCACGTGCAATAAATAAAAGTATGCATAAAAAACTCCACTAGATAATTACAGGTATTCCCCGATTTACGAGCGAGATCCGTCACAAGGAGGCGCTCGTAAACCGGAAATCTCGTAATTTGGAACGGCCGCCATTTTTCTCGTAAACCCGGAAGTCCGCTCGTAAATTTCGCCAGCGCACCTAAAAACACTCTATTTTCATCTAAAAACTACTTTTGAGTGCATAAAAATGATCGGAAACGTGTGTTTATATGCTTAACTTGCTAACTGTAGTGAAAAAACACATGAAAACTCAGTATTTTTTTCGTTTTTTCCAAAAATTCAACCCGGAAGTCCGCTCGTAAATTTCGCCAGCGCACCTAAAAACACTCTATTTTCATCTAAAAACTACTTTTGAGTGCATAAAAATGATCGGAAACGTGTGTTTATATGCTTAACTTGCTAACTGTAGTGAAAAAACACATGAAAACTCAGTATTTTTTTCGTTTTTTCCAAAAATTCAACCCGGAAGTCCGCTCGTAAATTTCGCCAGCGCACCTAAAAACACTCTATTTTCATCTAAAAACTACTTTTGAGTGCATAAAAATGATCGGAAACGTGTGTTTATATGCTTAACTTGCTAACTGTAGTGAAAAAACACATGAAAACTCAGTATTTTTTTCGTTTTTTCCAAAAATTCGCAGCTCGTAAGTCTGGAACCTCGCAGATCAGAGCGCTCGTAATTCGGGGACTACCTGTACTAGTATAAATATTACATAATAATGGTGTGGAGAGGATGGCTGTAAGGGGAGAAGGGAGGCCATCACAAAAAAACAACAAAAAAAATATTTTTAATCTGGCTATAAATAACTACTTCGAGGGCCGGATCTGGCCTGCTTCCATTCATCTAAACTGTGTAGGGCGGCAGACATCCAGCGACTAAACTCATAAACCAACATTTACAGTTATCTGTTACCTTTTAAATTTCTTTATTATATTGTATTGAATCATAAGTGCAATAAACAGAACCCAGAAATAGTAATAATAATAATAATAATATACTGTATATATATATATATATATATATATTTATATATATATACAGTATATTTTATGCAATAAATAAAAGTATGCATAAAAAACTCCACTGGATAATTACTAGTATAAATATTACATAATAATGGTGTGGAGAGGATGGCTGTAAGGGGAGAAGGGAGGCCATCACAAAAAACAAAACAAAAAAAAAAAAATTTATTCATCCAGGGGGCCATAAATAATGACTTCGAGGACCGGATCTGGCCTGCCGTCTGGCACTGCCGCCCTATACCATTAAACTAAACTTTGTAGGGCGGCAGACATCCAGCGATTAAAATCATAAACCAACATTTACAGTTATCTGTTACCTTTTAAATTAGTTTATTATATTGTATTGAATCATAAGTGCAATAAACAGAACCCAGAACTAGTAATAATAATAATAATATACTATGTAACTGCTTTATATTTTTCAGTGTAAATATATCACGAGCAAGGAAAAAGTAACTTAAAGCAGGATAAATGATAAGTGTTTTCCACTTTGTACTATATTCATAGCTTTTGAATTACATTTGTAGGGGTCACTTAGGTTGAATGAGGTTAAAAATATGAGCTGAGGGATTGGAGGCAGTTGCTGCACGCGCTAAAATTAGAGACTGGGTCTGTGTTGTCAGGGTACAGTTGCATCCTGATGCCATCTTGAATGAGGAGCGGTCAATATATATATATATATATATATATATATATAGTATATATATTGTGTGTTTGCTTGGAGGTCCATGAGGATTTTGTGTGTTCTGGTATTTTGTGTGCTTTCTTTTTGAGGGGGAGGAAAGTCTTGCTGGTTAAAATAAGTGAGTGCTGACTGGTTATTGTTGTTTTGGCTACTCCATTTTTAGTTGACTCTGTTTGTTGTTTTTGTTTGTTATTTTTGGGCTGGATTCTGGGCTGAGGGCACCGCCCTGGTTGCTGCCTGAGAGGTTTTGGCCTGGAGGGATTTGCTGCCAGTGGCATTTTGGTGCTTCAACTGCCTTGGCTACCTTGGCTCTTGGATGAAGGCCTGAAGACTAGGCTAAGGTTAGTGAGGTTTTTTGTTTTTGTTTCACAAAGTTAGATGTAGGAAAATGGAGATTGCCATTTGTTTGCACCAGTCATGCATTTCTTTATAGTGGTTGGATAAAGAATTTGGTAAAAACTTGTTGGTAGTAAACAATCATCAAGTGCAATAAATAAAAGTATGCATAAAAAACTCCACTTGATAATTACTAGAATACATATTTCATAATAATGGTGTGGAGAGGATGGCTGTAAGGGGAGAAGGGAGGCCATCACAAAAAACAAAAATGTTTTTGTTTTTTTAATCACCCGGATCTGGCCCGCGGGCCGGCACTTTGACTTATGTGCTCTAAACCATTCAACTGAACTGCTCAGGGGGGCAGACATCCAGCGATTAAAATCATAAACCAATGTTTACAGTGGTTTTCTAACATTTACGCTATAAAATGTAACAAAAATTTAGCAAATGCGTAAGATTGTGTAACAAATGTATTTCATATTGAGTTTTTTTTTGTTCTAAAAAATGAAATCTAAACGCTTCATAACTGCAGCTATTTACATGTGCATGAAAGTTTGTATTGAGTTTTGCAACTTTTAAAATTGAAATTATTTGAAGAGTCTTAGAAAGTTTTTTTCATTGTTTCAAATGCAGTTCCAGAGGAACCGTTGACCTCAGAATTAGGTCCATTCTTCTTCACCTTTTGCATCATTCAATTATAGCTCTCCTTCCTTAATCTGTTCCCAAGCACACTGTACTTTTTACCGCTGCAGCCCCCTAGTGGCTACCTTATTTTTACTCGTCACTACATCACTACTTCAGTAGATGCATAGCTTAACACACACAAACTAATTACTTGGCAACTTTTATTACACAGTCTCTGAAAGAGTTTGGGAATGTGGGAAGATGTAAAGTGGACAGCCCAATTCGGGAGGAGCGTGGGGGACATTTAGTCTTGGAAGAGACTGTTTTCCTTTGCTTTATCTTTGACCACTTTTTCACTCTCCTTTTCTACCACTTTTCATTTTGCAATGTTTGATGTTGTTTCAACTTGTACGATAACTTTAAGTTTCAGATATATGATGTTTTTGATCATCTGTTTGCCTTGATCATGGACATTCAGTCCATGGATTATCATTGCAAAGCAGTGATGGTTCGTGGTCAGAATTTCTCTGGTTTGGGTGGAATTAACCATTTTTTCTCCCAGTTTAAGACTGTTTTTGCAGGTTGTAATAAGATGCCATGCAGGGATGATGCTTGGAGGCTGCTAAGAAGAGATGGAGGACGGAGGATCTGCCCACCACATGTGACAAACGTGTCAAAGTTGTAGATGGAAACACACTTTGAACTTAAACTACTGGTTACTATTATGGTAGTTGTTACTAATATTGAATTGTGTGTGTTTTAACCCAGGACACCCTCACCTACCTCACAGGCTTGGATGCACACCCAATCTGAGGAGAAGATGGTATAGGAATTATTTTGCTTTTCAGTAAGTCACTTTAGGATGGTTTCATTTGTTTTCTTGAGTTATTTTTTCCTTTAGATATTCCAGGTGCTGCAGTCTATTCTTTCTGACCCATGTTTGTACATGACAAATTAAAGCTAGTATATTTGCAACAACCTAGTGCACCTGTAATTGTAGTCTACCTAATTCTGTTTATTTTAACTTGCAATTGAGGTTGTTGTGTGTCTAGGTTTGATAGGATATCTCCCGTGGACCAATCCCATCTCTTGGGTCATGTTTGTAGTTATATCTATGTTAATCATTTCAAAACCTCCAAGTCTGATTTTGCTGTCTGTATCTCAGAACATGCCTTTGAACCATTGTGTGGCACTTTGAGATTTTTATTAATGAAAAGTGCGTTATAAATCGAATTCATTATTATTATTATTATTATCTATCTGGTTTCATTTGGAACTGGAGCATCAGTGAGGGGTAACACACTTCCAGCAGTTGCTGCACCCTCTATTACATCTGGACTACTGTAAGTTTAATTTGCCCTTCATTTAGTCATAATCAAAAATCTTTAAACATGTCATGTATATTAATTGTTTTTTTCATCTCACAATATACAGGTGCTGGTGGTGGACTGTTCTACCTGTTTCTTTTTTGTTTTTGTTGTTTTTTGCCTGCTGCAACATTTAAAATGGAGGAGTATGCTTTGTGAGCTCCGCTTCCACCACGAAGCAGCGTCACAAAGCAGCGTGTTAAAGACTGTACATTTGTGCAAACTAACCTCATGCTGAGTGGTCAAATGCTTCTGCATGTTAGAAGTATTTCTGCCCTTTATAGTAATGACGCTTTGCTTTCCCTGGTTTTGTCTTCGCTTCTTCCTCGACGCCATGTTAAACACCAAATACGGCGCATGTCTGTGATGTCATCACGTAAATGCGTCACCACGACGAGTCAGTACAACCAATAAACAGAATCGTTAAGACAAGCAGCCTACAATTCCAGGGAATTGGACTCCTAAGAACCGGTTCTCTTGATTCCCATCCCTAGTTTTGTTCTACACAGTCCAGGTCTTTCAACCCTCTGAGAGGTTCTCGTCTCTTCGTGGACTCTGATTACTTCCTGTAAAGAGTCTGAGACTCGTGCCACGAGCTTTCGTAAGCTGAACGCTGAAGGCGAAGGAACTCTGATGTTGCTTTTCTTCAGTGTGAAGAAGACCTCCTTCATCATCTCTCTTTCCTTTATCATAAAACGATAGTACAGTATTGCTTTTTAAAAGCAATACTGTCCTACAGACAAGGTTTTTTTGCCCTTTCTTTTCTTCTTTTATTTTTTTATGGGACAAAGCAGCTTCCTCACTGCAGAGATCCTGCTCATACTACTGGAAACAAGCTGCGCACGTGTCCTACAGTTTAGAGAAGTTACGCCATCAGAAAAGTCAGCATGACTTAAACAACTTGCATTGTTCAGTGCAAGTGACCCAAACTGATAACTTGCCTGTATTTGGGCTTCCAGGGTGTCGGTCGGCTAATTAGTACCCATTAGCAGCAACAAATGAACTGAATATGAACTGAAGTGGTGGATTGTGGTGGAGAAACCTGGTGCTGATTAATTGTTTGTAAATTTATCATTGAACTGATTGCTGTGGCAATGGCTACTCCATTTTTAGTTGACTCTGTTTGTTGTTTTTGTTTGTTATTTTTGGGCTGGATTCTGGGCTGAGGGCACCGCCCTGGTTGCTGCCTGAGAGGTTTTGGCCTGGAGGGATTTGCTGCCAATGGCATTTTGGTGCTTCAACTGCCTTGGCTACCTTGGCTCTTGGATGAAGGCCTGAAGACTAGGCTAAGGTTAGTGAGGTTTTTTGTTTTTGTTTCACAAAGTTAGATGTAGGAAAATGGAGATTGCCATTTGTTTGCACCAGTCATGCATTTCTTTAGTGGTTGGATAAAGAATTTGGTAAAAAGTGGTTGGCAGTAAACAATCATCACGTGCAATAAATAAAAGTATGCATAAAAAACTCCACTTGATAATTACTAGAATACACGAGGATGGCTGTAAGTGGGGAAGGGAGGCCATCACAAAAAACATTTTTTTTTAATCACTCAGATCTGGCCCGCGGGCCGGCACTTTGACATGTGCTCTAAACCATTCAACCCTGAGCAGACATCCAGCGATTAAAATCATAAACCAATGTTTACAGTGATCTTTTAAATTTGTTTTAAATTTGTTTTAAATTTGTTTCTGGGCCCCTTTACTTGTCACTACATCACTACTTCAGTAGACGCATAGCTTAACACACAAAAACTACCATATTTTCCGGTGTATAGGACGCACCTTTTTATGGTTTTTTCAAGGCCTGCGACCTATACTCGGGTGCGACCTTATCACTTTCGGTGAAACAATTTTTTGAAATCCATCTCATTTCACAATTATGTTAATTTATTAAGGAAAAGTTCAGCTCAGACATATATTTGCTATAATTTCTATCAAACAAATAATTGTTAAGTGTTAATCTTCTTTAAAGCCTTGCTATGTGCTCCTGTGGCAGACATTTGCAGCAGAGCTAAACATAGGTGCGACCTATACACCAGTGCGACCTATCTAGGGATTTTTCAAATCTATTGGTGATTATTGGACAATGCGACCCATACACAGGTGCGACCTATACACCAGAAAATACTGTAATTACTTGCCAACTTTTGTCACACAGTCTTTGAAAGAGGTTGGGAATGTGGGAAGATGTAAAGTGGACAGCCCAATTCGGGAGGAGCGTGGGGGACATTTAGTCTTGGAAGAGACTGTTTTCCTTTGCTTTACTTTTGACCACTTTTTTTCACTCTCCTTTACTACCACTTTTCATTTTGCAATGTTTGATGTTGTTTCAACTTGTAACTTTGTTTTAAGTTTCAGATATATGATGTTTTTGTAAATATCCGTTTGCCTTGATCATGGACGTTCAGTCCATGGATTATCATTGCAAAGCAGTGATGGTTCGTGGTCAGAATTTCTCTGGTTTGGGTGGAATTAACCATTTTTTCTCCCAGTTTAAGACTGTTTTTGCAGGTTGTAATAAGATGCAATGCAGGGATGATGCTTCGAGGCTGCCAAGAAGAGATGGAGGACGGAGGATCTGCCCACCACATGTGACAAACGTGTCAAAGTTGTAGATGGAAACACACTTTGAACTTAAACTACTGGTTACTATTATGGTAGTTGTTACTAATATTGAATTGTGTGTGTTTTAACCCAGGACACCCTCACCTACCTCACAGGCTTGGACGCACACCCAATCTGAGGAGAAGATGGTATAGCAATTATTTTGCTTTTCAGTAAGTCACTTTAGGATGGTTTCATTTGTTTTCTTGAGTTATTTTTTCCTTTCGATGTTCCAGGTGCTGCAGTCTATTCTTTCTGACCCATGTTTGTACATGACAAATTAAAGCTAGTATATTTGCAACAACCCAGTGCACCTGTAATTGTAGTCTACCTAATACAGGTATTCCCCGATTTACGAGCGAGATCCATTACAACGAGGCGCTCGTAAACCGGAAATCTCGTAATTTGGAACGGCCGCCATTTCTCTCGTAAACCCGGAAATCCGCTCGTAAATTGGAACGGTTTTCGCCAGCGCACCTAAAAACACTCTATTTTCATCTAAAAACTACTTTTGAGTGCATAAAAATGATCGGAAACGTGTGTTTATATGCTTAACTTGCTAACTGTAGTGAAAAAACACATGAAAACTCAGTATTTTTTTCGTTTTTTCCAAAAATTCGCAGCTCGTAAGTCTGGAACCTCGCAGATCAGAGCGCTCGTAATTCGGGGACTACCTGTACTGTTTATTTCAACTTGCAATTGAGGTTGTTGTGTGTCTAGGTTTGATAGGATGTCTCCCGTGGACCAATCCCGTCTCTTGGGTCATGTTTGTAGTTATATCTATGTTAATCATTTCAAAACCTCCAAGTCTGATTTTGCTGTCTGTGTCTCAGAACATGTCTTTGAACCATTGTGTGGATCTATCTGGTTTCCTTTGTAACTGGAGCATCAGTGAGGGGTAACACACTTACAGCAGTTGCTGCACCATCTGCTACATCTGGACTACTGTACGTTTAATTTGCCCTGCATTTAGTCATAATCAAAAATCTTTAAACATGTCATGTATATTAATTTATATATATATATATATATAAAAAAATTCATTTTTTTTTTTTAATGAAGAGGGCATATTGTATGGACGTTTTACATTGTTTCACGTTTTACTATGTGATCCTACTAACAACTAACCTGCACCTGTAAATGCAACGTGGTCTCGTAGGACGTGTCCACAGTAGACCAACTTCTTCTTCTTCTTCTTGTTTTTTTTATGGCGGTTGGCAAACAACATTTGGTGCATTACAGCCACCACCAATAAGGAGTGTGAATCCTGGAGCAGGACTCTGCTGCCCCCCAGTGTCACAGTTGGGGTTACCCAGGAGTCCAAAGTGAGCATCAGGGAGAGGCTCAATGTGTTTCTCTTGATTACAACCTCCATCAAAGTCATTGTCGTCCTAAAAAATCTCGGCCGTCAGTCCCTCCAGATAATCTTTGTCGTTTGGTTCACATCCAGGTGCCGCACAAGCACCTGACTGGCAGGTGCCTCTAAACTGACGCATCCCTGCCTCAAACTGGCAGCATTTCTACAGCTAATAATGTCTCATCATCAATCTCATCATCCTCATCTGCCATGAGGTCCAACTGGGTGGCCAACAAGCTCACATCATCATCTGCCTTGTCTGCGTCATTTTCAACAAACGCTGACCCTTCTTGATATGTGGATGTAGAGGGCAGAGATTTGTCCGGAATGGAACTGATGACTTTAGCCACAGAGAAGAAGTCTGTCTGTAATATCCAAACACGCGGTGTCCAAAAGCTTAAAAGCTAAAACCCCGTCGGGCAGCTCCATGTTGTATTTTTTCATGCGCGAGTAACGCTGCTCAAAATCAATAATATAGTCTGCCATCGACATGTTAGCTTCTTTAATGACTCTGTCAAAGTCTGAGTACGCTTCATATATCCTGTCCTTTTCCTCTTTCAGGAACAAATCATCTAGCTTAGCTAACAATGTGGTCATTCCAGTGTCTTTATTTAAATCGTCTACCGGAATTTCCATCGCTGTGTCTCGCGCCCTTCCAGACAGCGCCAGGGCGACTGCAAGCGCTTGCTTTTTCTTCTCCAAATCTGTAACTCTCGTCCAAATGTTGACTTCATTCTTCCAACTTTCATAAGGCTTTCCTTCTTCAAACGTTGGTGGAACTCTGTAGTTAGAAGCCATCCTCTGCTACCAATGTTAGTCAATAAAAATAACTTCTTTTGGATCGAACAGAACTTTATTCCACCATGCTTCCCTCCAACAGAGACACAGACACCACAGAAGAAGAGTGTAAAGCATACGCTACTGGCATGACAGTGACCCTAGTGGATTGGCATGTAAACTACATGTAAACTAAGCAAAACAAAAGAATAACACCGGCATGTTAGATCAGAGGGATGCTGCCACTCTGAGCCATTTGAGCCCGTTTGACCAGCCACATGCGTCATCCGGTCCCGAAGTTCTGTCATGTAGTAGCCTTGAGTTGCTGGGGTCCTGGGGTAAAGCCCTCGGTTGGGGTGGTTGTTGCTCCGCCCCTGGTTGGATGAGTGGGGCTGGGTGAGAGAATTTGAACATTGTCCCAGTTCCTCACAGTCCTGTGAGTTCAGTTCAGCACCTCCTCAGACACACCTGCATGTTAGATCAGAGGGATGCTGCCACTCTGAGCCATTTGAGCCCGTCTGACCAGCCACATGCGTCATCAGGTCCTGTGTTCCGTCCTCCATGTTTGTGGAGCGGACATTTTTATCCATGGTTTTAACTGTGTGAGCTATGTTCATTTGATATGTTAGATCAGAGGGATGCTGCCACTCTGAGCCATTTGAGCCCGTTAAGACAAGCAGCCTACAATTCCAGGGAATTGGACTCCTAAGAACCGGTTCTCTTGATTCCCATCCCTAGTTTTGTTCTACACAGTCCAGGTCTTTCAACCCTCTGAGAGGTTCTCGTCTCTTCGTGGGCTCTGATTACTTCCTGTAAAGAGTCTGAGACTCGTGCCACGAGCTTTCGTAAGCTGAACGCTGAAGGCAAAGGACCTCTGATGTTGCTTTTCTTCAGTGTGAAAAAGACCTCCTTCATCATCTCTCTTTCCTTCATCATGAGACGATAGTATTGCTTTTTAAAAGGCACAAACTGTGAGAAGGAGCAAAAATAAATTTCACCGTTTGTTGGCAGTAATCAGGGCACAGTTATGTCTAAGTGCAAAAAGTAAAATCTACTTCCGTACCGCGCTGCCGTTGTCAGTGACGTCTCACCTTGGGTTCCTGAACGATGTTCCTCCAGCAGTGGCACATGAGGCTGGCGTTGCGGTAAAGGTCCGCTGCAGGAAGCAGACACAGGATTTGCCTCGGCACCTCCTCTGGGAGATCTGTCCTCCTCTTGGGAACTTTGCAAAACTGCTTGTAATGGATCAAATTCTTGGCCTGCCACTCACTGAAGGTCATCGAAGGCATCCTGTTGCCACACCGCTGCTGGTAGTTCCTGGAGAAACAATACAGATTCTAAAACGTTTCAGCATTACGCTTCTCTTTATTTTCATTTGGGTGAACTGAGGAATCATAACCTTTGTCCTTCCTCAGTGCTCTCAGGTCAGTGTTTGCTTCTTTGTTAGTTTCTTCTTGGCTTTCCTCTTTCAAAGGATTGAGGCACAAGATGTTGTCAACATCATATTCAAAATCATGTGAAATATTTATCAGATGATTTTTACTATTTTGACTCAGGTCTACAGTAGGGGTGGGCGATATTGCCAAAAAATTATATCACGATATATTTTTTGAAATACCCCAATAACGATATCAGACGATATTTCACATTTTCTCCTTTTATTGAATCAACCAAACAAATGTGTAATTTTAAAATGACTTTTCATAAACAGTCACCAGAATACAAAAAAATATATTCATATTTAACAAGCAAAAATATATATACCGCACCAGCCGCCACTGACACGTACGTGTGCGGTAATGACTATTCTAACACTTTAACACATTTTAAAAGAGCATACAGTAAATAAAAAAATAATTTCTTACTTTGACCGGCAGCTTCTGTCATCAGTTTGCCTGTTAGCTCCAGCTGTTAGCACTGCTGCGTTACGTCTGAGCTTCGCAGCTTTCTGTAGCACCACGCAGTTTAAACCCTTTACAGGAAGGACTGTTAGTATCCTAACTTCATACAGTTGAAGACAGAAAAAGTTTTAATAACTTACCAACGCCGCAGTCTGTGCGCGCCGCCTTCAGCTGTTAGCATTTAGCCACCCCGAATCCACAGCTCGGGCAGTCCGGTTTAGCTGCACCTCCTAAAAGGTTGTCGGCTTTATTATTCCAAGTTAGCTCGTTGTCCCCCGATGTCTTCGGCTTCCAGTCCGACATCGAGGCGAGCTCCAGGGACCTCTGATCGCTCAAAGCCGGCTGCCCGGTGAAGCTACAAGGATGCAACTATGAGGCTAATGCTAGCTCGTTCCTCCTCCTCGGGTCCGGTGTGCGTGTGCATGCGTATTAACAAAATTTAGGGCATTCCACATGAAGGCAGTCTCCACGGAACACCGGCTGCTGTCTGCTGCTTCACGCGGTCCACAATGTCGTTTTGCTTTGCAGATCGTTCCTCCACAAAACCACCGTTATCGCAAAGTTAGACGCAGTCAAATAACGTCATCATAGGATGCCGCGATATAATTTTTTTCACCGGTGTCAAAAAATCCACCGGTATTATCGTAAACGAGACGATATGGCCCACCCCTAGTCTACAGCCTCCAACTCACCTGCCTGATCTACAAAGGGCCCATACTTTTCATGCTCTACGTCTAGTGAGAGCTCAGAGTTTCTTTAATTTCACTGCTATGAGCTCGAGTATTTTCATTCATTGGGAAGTGTGAGGAGACAAAAACGGGACACTGAGCCTGAAAGAGGGCTGCTAAAGTCCACAAAGCATCCAAAATCTGGGGACAAAACATTCAGAATGCATGGCTGTTTAAGCACACTGCTGGCGTCAGTGTTAATACTGGAATCATCCAGCTTCCTTTTTCTCCCTTTTTCCCCCTCGAGTCATTAACTATCATAATTTGAAAATTAACGAATGGTCTATTAACAGATTTTGAAGCACTATCGGTTGGCTCATGTTAAAGTCTTAGGGCAAATTGGGAAAGAGGCTTCCAGATTCCACCTTCTGGCAGAGCAAGCTGCTGAATATGTTTGTGGAGCGGACATTTTTATCCATGGTTTTAACTGTGTGAGCTATGCTCATTTGATCACTTTCTTTACTTCCTGTAAAGAGTCTGAGACTCACGCCACGAGCTTTCGTAAGCCTAAAAAACAAACTGTTGCTATCAAAACATCTACAGTATTTTGTCGTACCTAAACATCCCACAGATGTGACTAAACAGCTGAAACAACTAACCTGCACCTGTAAATGCAACGTGGTCTCGTAGGACGTGTCCACAGTAGACCAACTTCTTCTTCTTCTTCTTCTTTTTTTTTTTTTTATGGCGGTTGGCAAACAACATTTGGTGCATTACCGCCACCACCAATAAGGAGTGTGAATTCTGGAGCAGGACTCTGCTGCCCCCAGGAGTCCAAAGTGAGCATCAGGGAGAGGCTCAATGTGTTTCTCTTGATTACAGCCTCCATCAAAGTCATCGTCGTCCTAAAAAATCTCGGCCGTCAGTCCCTCCAGATAGTCTTTGTCGTTTGGTTCACATCCAGGTGCCGCACAAGCACCGGACTGGTAGGCGCCTCTGAACTGACTCATCCCTGCCTCAAACTCTGGCAGCATTTCTGCAGCTAATAAAGTCTCGTCATCAATCTCATCATCCTCATCTGCCATCGGCTCACACTGGGTGGCCAACAAGCTAACATCATCATCTTCCTCGTCGTCGTCGTTTTTCACAAAGGCTTTGAATAAAAATTCTTTCTGAGGGATATTTTATTTTGAAAACCAACCAGGAACTGCCACTACTTCTGCCGATGAAAGCGAACATCAACCAGACGCTGGAAGGTAATACGCCAAGTCTGGAAGCCCTCTCTTACCGGCGCTTTGACTGATCATCTTTGCAAGGTAAAGAGCTGTTTGATGTTACCAGAGCGTACGTGAGTTTAGCTGGAGTCATATGGAAGAGCTGTTATTCTGGTTGAATTCATTCCCAAGATATACTTCCCTTTCTTTCCTCCTTTCTCCTACTCCTTATCTTGCCAGTAACATTAAGCTATAAGTGCCTTCAGATATAAGTTATTTAAGATCTTTACTTAATCTATTGTTCCTTGAAATATACGTTGATTAGTGAAACTACGGACGCGTAATTTCAACTGTTTGATGTTTAATTTATAGGAATTTGATCACTCAATCAAAGTGTACATATGATGTTAATTTTAATGATCTGTTAAATAAATGACATCATTTTCTTGATGGGTCAAATATAATTAACATCTCATTGCCACTCTATAATCACTCATGGGTCACACAAGTTTAAGTTTAATCCAAAAAGAAGAGAATCCGTAAATAAACAATTACTATTCTGGACGTGAACTAGTCCGTAAGGTAATTAACGTAAGGTTATTAACAGGTACGGTAACTCTGTCCACATTCCTTACATCTGGAAGCCCCGAATGGTTTCCAACAATACGTCTATTTCCCCTACCATTATACAAGCACTTTAAATCACGTTCCTTAATGTAAAGGTTCAAGTCTGATCAGAAAACGGCTTTGTAAAAACATCCTCAGAGAAACGAGTTTGTTCTGAACTCACCCGGTCTGACCGGAGCCGACAGAGAACGGTCCATTCTCCAGCAGGTGAAGCACGTAGTAGATGTTGTAGTGCAGCCTGTGGAGGCAAAACAAGAGAGAAACTCCCTGAGCGGATGACAAAAACAAGTCTCGAATGTAAACTTCGACCTTTGTGGGTCAAACCTGTTGCTGATGGAAATTTTGTTCCGCTCCAAAGCGAGCAACATCATGGCCATGTGGCTGAGGTACTCTGTGATGGCTGTTAGAGACAGGCAGCCGGCGAGCAGAGACACCAAGTCCTGCACGTCCATGACTTGCTCGCTGAGGATCAGAACCATGGCCATGACTGCGTACGGGTTAGGACCCTGGAGATCAGGCAGAAGATGAGTCTCACAACGAGAAGTTTGTTACAGCCGAACTGGACTCGGTATTCGTGTCATACCTCGACGTCAAGATGATAAAACTTCTTAATATCAGGAATACGTAATCTGATAGAGGCTTCGGCCTGAGGGAAGAGGCGATGCTTCTTGACGCGCTCCAGGACGTCCTCTGGCCTCACACGCTCCCCGACTTTATGCTGAGCCATTAAACTGTAGGAAACACACGTTTCACCAAGTTGTTGCTAAAACCGCCCGACGACAGTCAGGTCTGGTACAAATGTACAAACAGAACCCAACAGTTAGACACAGTGGCCTCAGAAAGTATTCAGACCCTCCTCAGTTCTTCTTAAATAAAATAATCTACTCAGCGCCCCCGTATGAAACCTGAAACTTCACATTTGGTTTATTACCGATCAGTCTCAGTGATTATGTGAAGCAGCTCCAGCCTTGAGATGAAACAAGTTTTACAGACCTGGACTGGAGGATTCTTTTTCATAAATCTTTTCAATCTCAGTCAGATTATGTGGAGTGGAATTAGAGCCATTCTCTTCAGAGATGTCGATGATGTCCCTCTGAGACCTTCACACTTTCCTTCTTTGTGTGATTTATGCTCCTGTAATGTTGGAAGGTGAACCTTCAGTCCAGTCTGAGGTTCTGAGCTCTGCAGAACTACTGGTGTTTGGTCAGAATAACTCAGCGATTTGCTCCATTCAGCTTCCTCTCAACCCAAATGTTGGGATCAGTCAGGCTTCCCCTTCACGACTCCAGCTCATCTAAAACGCTGCAGCTCGGCTCTTAACAAGAACTCATAGGTTTGAGCACATTTCACCAGTTTTGTCCTCCCTTCACTAGCTCCCTGTAGGTATCAGAAATTATTTTAAAAATCTCCTGCTGACCTTTACGTGCATTAATGGTCTTGGACCACATCTCTCTCTGAGCCACTTCAACCACATGTTTCTTCTTGGCCCTGAGATCATCTGATCATCTGCTTTGTGTTGAAGCTCAGAGGAGATCGGGCTTTTTCAGTCGTGGACCCTGAACTTTGGAACAATCTGCCCCCCAGCATTAGACAGACCACTTTGCTGCCTGCTTACAAATCTCTCCTAAAAACACACCTGCTTTATCTAACGTTTAACACAGTCTGACTTGATTTAGTATTTCAGTGTTTTTATTTTGAATGCTTTTAATTACAACTTTTTTTTTCTTTAATTACTGTCTTGATTTTATTGTTAAGCACTTTGGTAACAGTTGCTGTTTTAAATTTGCTTTACAAATATCATGACGCTGCCACCGCCGTGCTTCAGCGGGGATGGCGATGGTGCACGGCTCCTATCAAATACAACTTTTAGAAAAGACCGAACAGTTCAAGCTTGTACCAGACCACCAGAGCAGAGTTTTGTTCTCCACAGTCCAGGTCTTTCAACCCTCTGAGAGGTTCTCGTCTCATTGTGGGCTCTGAATACTTCCTGTAAAGAAACTGAGACTTACGCCACAAGCTTTCGTAAGCTGAACGCTGAAGGCGAAGGGCCTCTGATATTGCTTTTCTTCAGCGTGAAGAAGACCTCCTTCATCATCTCCCTTTCCTTCATCATGAAGCGATAGTATTGTTTTTTGAAAGGAACAAACTGTGAGAAGGAGCAAAAATAAATGTCACTGTTTGTTGTCAGTAATCAGGGCGCAATTATGTCTGAGCGCAAAAAACTAAAATCTGCTTCCGTATCGCGCTGCTGGTGTCAGTGACGTCTCACCTTGGGGTCCTGAATGATGTTCCTCCAGCAGTGGCACACGAGGCTTGCGTTGCGATAAAGGTCCGCTGCAGGAAGCAGACACAAGATTTGCCTCAGCACCTCCTCTGGGAGATCGTCCATGCAGCTCTGTGGCTGGAGCAGGACTCTGCTGCCCCCCAGGAGTCCAAAGTGAACATCAGGGAGAGGCTCAACATCTTCCTCTTGATTACAGCTTCCATCAAAGTCATCATCGTCCTCAAACATCTCGGCCGTCAGTCCCTCCAGATAGTCTTCGTAGTTTGGCTCACATCCAGGTGTCGCACAAGCACCTGACTGGCAGGTGCCTCTGAACTGACGCATCCCTGCCTCAAACTGGCAGCATTTCTGCAGCTAATAATGTCTCATCATCAATCTCATCCTCCTCATCTGCCATGAGGTCCAACTGGGTGGCCAACAAGCTCATATCATCATCTGCCTTGTCTGCGTCGTTTTCAACAAACGCTGACCCTTCTTGATATGTGGATGTAGAGGGCAGAGATTTGTCCGGACTGGAACTGAGGACTTTAGCCACAGAGAAGAAGTCTGTCTGTAATATCCAAACACGCGGTGTCCAAAAGCTTAAAAGCTAAAACCCCCGTCGGGCAGCTCCATGTTGTATTTTTTCATGTGCGAGTAACGCTGCTCAAAAACAATAATATAGTCCGCCATCGACATGTTAGCTTCTTTAATGACTCTGTCAAAGTCTGAGTACGCTTCATAGATCCTGTCCTTTTCCTCTTTCAGGAACAAATCATCTAGCTTAGCTAACAATGTGGTCATTCCAGTGTCTTTATTTAAATCGTCTACCGGAATTTCCATCGCTGTGTCTCGCGCCCTTCCAGACAGCGCCAGGGCGACTGCAAGCGCTTGCTTTTTCTTCTCCAAATCTGGGCCATTTGAGCCCGTCTGACCATTCACATGTGTCATCAGGTCACGAAGTTCCGTCATGTAGTAGCCTTGAGCTACTTGGTTCTCAGTCATGTGACTTCTGACGGAAAATATATACTGTCTTTTTTGATGTTCCTATTCCATCTCGTTGTTATAAACGAACCTTTGAGTCAGTTTGTAGGTGAACTTGTAGAACAGTTTGGTGGAGCTTCTCGACCCTGACTGGGTGAGTGGTGTGGCATCATGAGACAGGCTCGGGGAGGCCGGGGGTCCGTTGCAGGTGGCGGTGTGCCTTTCTCTGAGCTGTCCGCCATGGAAGGTGTTACGGCTTGATGTCCTAGAGAATAATTTTGAGAAGGTACAATTTGCCCCTTTTTGCCTTCATCCTCCTTTAGCTTTGCATGAATGAACTCTGCTGTCCTACAGACAAGCTTTTTTTTGCCCTTTCTTTTCTTCTTTTTTTTTTTTTTTATGGGACAAAGCAGCTTCCTCACTGCAGAGATCCTGCTCATACTACTGGAAACAAGCTGCACACGTGTCCTACAGTTTAGAGAAGTTACACCATCAGAACAGTCAGCATGACTTAAACAACTTGCATTGTTCAGTGCAAGTGACCCAAACTGATAACTTGCCTGTATTTGGGCTTCCAGGGTGTCGGTCGGCTAATTAGTACCCATTAGCAGCAACAAATGAACTGAATATGAACTGAAGTGGTGGAGAAACCTGGTGCTGATTAATTGTTTGTAAATTTATCATTGAACTGATTGCTGTGGCAATGGCTACTCCATTTTTAGTCTACTAAGTTTGTTGTTTTTGTTTGTTATTTTTGGGCTGGATTCTGGGCTGAGGGCACCGCCCTGGTTGCTGCCTGAGAGGTTTTGGCCTGGAGGGATTTGCTGCCAGTGGCATTTTGGTGCTTCAACTGCCTTGGCTACCTTGGCTCTTGGATGAAGGCCTGAAGACTAGGCTAAGGTTAGTGAGGTTTTTTGTTTTTGTTTCACAAAGTTAGATGTAGGAAAATGGAGATTGCCATTTGTTTGCACCAGTCATGCATTTCTTTATAGTGGTTGGATAAAGAATTTGGTTAAAACTTGTTGGTAGTAAACAATCATCAAGTGCAATAAATAAAAGTATGCATAAAAAACTCCACTTGATAATTACTAGAATACATATTTCATAATAATGGTGTGGAGAGGATGGCTGTAAGGGGAGAAGGGAGGCCATCACAAAAAACAAAAATGTTTTTGTTTTTTTAATCACCCGGATCTGGCCCGCGGGCCGGCACTTTGACTTATGTGCTCTAAACCATTCAACTGAACTGCTCAGGGGGGCAGACATCCAGCGATTAAAATCATAAACCAATGTTTACAGTGGTTTTCTAACATTTACGCTATAAAATGTAACAAAAATTTAGCAAATGCGTAAGATTGTGAAACAAATGTATTTCATATTGAGTTTTTTTTTTTTTTGTTCTAAAAAATGAAATCTAAACGCTTCATAACTGCAGCTATTTACATGTGCATGAAAGTTTTTGAGTTTTGCCATCTATAAAATCCAAATTATTTGAAGAGTCTTAGAAAGTTTTTTTCATTGTTTCAAATGCAGTTCCAGAGGAACCATTGACCTCAGAATAAGGTCTATTCTTCTTCACCTTTTGCATCATTCAATTATAGCTCTCCTTCCTTAATCTGTCCCCAAGCACACTGTACTTTTTACCGCTGCAGCCCCCTAGTGGCTACCTTATTTTTACTCGTCACTACATCACTACTTCAGTAGATGCATAGCTTAACACACACAAACTAATTACTTGGCAACTTTTGTCACACAGTCTTTGAAAGAGGTTGGGAATGTGGGAAGATGTAAAGTGGACAGCCCAATTCGGGAGGAGCGTGGGGGACATTTAGTCTTGGAAGAGACTGTTTTCCTTTGCTTTACCTTTGACCACTTTTTCTCACTCTTCTTTTCTACCACTTTTCATTTTGCAATGTTTGATGTTGTTTCAACTTGTACGATAACTTTAAGTTTCAGATATATGATGTTTTTGATCATCTGTTTGCCTTGATCATGGACATTCAGTCCATGGATTATCATTGCAAAGCAGTGATGGTTTGTGGTCAGAATTTCTCTGGTTTGGGTGGAATTAACCATTTTTTTCTCCCAGTTTAAGACTGTTTTTGCAGGTTGTAATAAGATGCCATGCAGGGATGATGCTTCGAGGCTGCCAAGAAGAGATGGAGGACGCAGGACCTGGAGGATCTGCCCACCACATGTGACAAACGTGTCAAAGTTGTAGATGGAAACACACTTTGAACTTAAACTACTGGTTACTATTATGGTAGTTGTTACTAATATTGAATTTACAACAGTCTGACTTGTGTGTGTTTTAACCCAGGACACCCTCACCTACCTCACAGGCTTGGACGCACACCCAATCTGAGGAGAAGCTGGTATAGGAATTATTTTGCTTTTCAGTAACTCACTTTAGGATGGTTTCATTTGTTTTCTTGAGTTATTTTTTCCTTTAGATGTTCCAGGTGCTGCAGTCTATTCTTTCTGAACCTCGTTCCTACATTACAAATTAAAGCTAGTATATTTGCATCAACCCAGTGCACCTGTAATTGTAGTCTACCTAATACTGTTTATTTCAACTTGCAATTGAGGTTGTTGTGTGTCTAGGTTTGATAGGATGTCTCCCGTGGACCAATCCCGTCTCTTGGGTCATGTTTGTAGTTATATTTATGTTATTCATTTCAAAACCTCCAAGTCTGATTTTGCTGTCTGTGTCTCAGAACATGCCTTTGAACCATTGTGTGGATCTACCTGGTTTCCTTTGTAACTGGAGCATCAGTGAGGGGTAACACACTTCCAGCAGTTGCTGCACCATCTGTTACATCAGGACTACTGTAAGTTTAATTTGCCCTGCATTTAGTCATAATCAAAAATCTTTAAACATGTCATGTATATTAATTTTTTTTTCATCTCACAATATGCAGGTGTTGGTGGTGGACTGTTCTCCACGTTTCTTTTTTGTTTTTGTTGTTTTGTTTTTTGTTTTTTTGACTATGAAGGCTGTGATCTGTAGCGCCAGACTGGATCCCTGAAAACAGAAGTTAGTCAAGCCAGAGCTTCAGAAGAAACCCAAAGCAATTTCTAATAATTTAGTTTCATATATGTATATAGTTTCATATATATCAAGTGGAGCATCATGGCAAAAGCCATAATGCTTCGCTTGTGAAAGTACCGTAAATCTGTTGGGCCTCACGTTGACCCTCGGACAACCATTCTGAGTGCCAGACAGGACACGCTATAAAATGTAACAAAAATTTTGCAAATGTATAAGATTGTGAAACAAATGTATGTCACATTGATTTTTTTTGTGTTCTAATTGCTTTGTTCATTGTAAACTTTACCTGGGAAAACTTTGTAGAAATCTTTTATGAAAGTTCAAAATATAATTTCACTGATCTCTTGTTTTTCTTTTTAATCAATGTCTTAACTTTCACTGTCATGAAGTTCATTAATTTACCTGTGTATTTTATATTTTTGGCTTCTCCCTTCGTCAGGGGTCACCACATCAAACTAGTTGCACAAAGACATGGCAATTGTTTTTACACCAGATGCCCTTCCTGACACAACGACAGACCACCGAGCAACCATAGCTTCTGCGTGGAGCAGCTTTGTCTTTTGACAAAAGACACCTCTCTGGAGGTCCCTCTACACAAACAAAAAGCAAAAATAGGACTACCAATACTCACCAGGTCATCAAAGTACAAATAAAAGAAAAACTGTAACAGTCTCTCAATGTTCATCTCAGCTGCAACTGTTGTCTCACCCCGGAATTTCTGGCACAAACGTCAAACCAGCTACGACATCCAGGTGAAATGCAACTGATTTGGCCATTAAAGTGCATTTCTTAAGGAAAAGTTCAACTGAGACACCTTTACTATAATGTTGTGCAAACAAACAATTGTTTTTAAGTGTTAATCTTGTTAAATTCTTGTTAAAGTCCTCTAATGCACGCTCCTGCGGCCACCATTTGGCAGCCGACCTATTTAGGGCACAACACCGACCCACGTTTCCAGGTGGTCAGCGGTGACGCGTAATAGATGTGACTTATACAGTAGTGCGACGTGCACAGCAGCATGTATGGTAGATACTAAACTGAGAATTGCTCAAGAAAGGCTGCAGTAACCCCCTACAAACGTTTTGAGACATTTTGGTGAGTCTCTCACGATTTGTAACCTGGTGAGATACTGGACTTATGAATTTTATGGTAAAGAAAACATAATTTTCTGTAACAAACAAGTGTTGGAAAGTTTAGGAAATTACTTAAGCATCATCTAACAATATTTGTATTTTCAGGAAGGGCCAAGAGAAAGCACCTGAACTCACAGGACTGTGAGGAACTGGGACATTGTTGAAATTTTTTCACTCAGCCCCACTTATCCAACCAGGGGCGGAGAAACAACCACCCCAACCGAGGGCTTTACCCCAGGACCCCAAGAAAGCAATGAAAGACGGGTAATTCATTTTAAATCCTGCCACAGATGCCTAAACAAATCTTAGTGTGTACACGGTGAGCAGTCATGACAAACTACTGAATGGTTTTTTGGTAAGCCACGGATCTCTTCCTACACAAAGATCTGTCGGCTGAAGCAAACAGCTGTTTTTATGTACCGGTCCAAAAAAACAACACATGTTCCAAATTAGCCTCCGACAATCCTTTTATTGACCTGTCAACATTTGTACATTTTAAATTAAGCCAGTCTATTTTACCTTCAGTATGATTTCTTCTGAAGTTTATTTTCTTGTTTGATCTTTGAAGCAACTTCTGCCGTAGGAAGTCCCTCCGGGAAGCAGAAGGCCTTCAACGACTTCTTCTCTGTGGCTAAAGTCATCAGTTCAAGTCCGGACAAATCTCTGCCCTCTACATCCACATATCAAGAAGGGTCAGTGTTTGTGGAAATACCAAAAGAATAATTTTGATATTTTTGCCAAAAGACCAAAATTGTAATTATTCATTGCCTGTTGCAGCTCTTTTATTAATGTTGCTGCATTTTTGTCTGCCTTGACATCCATGTACAGTAGTTTAAGAAGATAACATCTTTTTTATTATTCTTCAGATAACATTCGTCTTTTTTATCAACTGCTTTATAATTTGACCTTTCCCTATCCTGTATATCCTGCACAACCATGAACCTCCTCTGTGGTCTCCTCTGCTCCTCTTTCTTGCCACCCCTATTTATAATTTAATCCAGTATCAATTTATACCATTTCATGTCTTTGTAATTTATGGGTATCGGTGTCACTATTTATTTAGGAATTAAAAACTTTTTTTTTTTAAATCATAATAAAAACATATCTTTTTCAAGGCAACATGACTGAACTTCGGGACCTGATGACACATGTGGCTGGTCAGACGAGCTCAAATGGCTCAGGGTGGCAGCATCCCTCTGATCTATGCAGGTGTGTCTGAGGAGGTGCTGAGGCAAATCCTGTGTCTGCTTCCTGCAGTGGACCTTTACTGTAACGCCAGCCTCGTGTGCCACTGCTGGAGGAACATGGTTCAGGACCCCAAGGTAAGACGTCACTGCCGGTGCAACGGAGCAGCTGTGCAACGGAGCAGCCCGGCAGCAGAGCAGCTTGTCGGCTGAGCAGCTTGTCGGCTGAGCAGCTTGTCGGCTGAGCAGCTTGTCGGCTGAGCAGCTTGTCGGCTGAGCAACTCGTCGGCTGAGCAACTCGTCGGCTCTGAGCAACTCGTCGGCTGAGCAGCTCGTCGGCTCTGAGCAGCTCGTCGGCTCTGAGCAGCTCGTCGGCTGAGCTGCTCGTCGGCTGAGCTGCTCGTCGGCTGAGCTGCTCGTCGGCTGAGCTGCTCGTCGGCTGAGCTGCTCGTCGGCGGAGCCATTGATTCATGCCTCAGCACCTCCTCACTGACACGAGCAGCGCGGTACGTAAGTAGATTTTCCTCCACATTTTGCTTTCTATGACATGGTCTGCTCTAAGGAGCTTGAAGCTGCAGCACAGTTTGGTACTGGCTCTCACAGCCCCTCGGTGAAGCACATGGAAAGTCGCAGTTTTTTCCCCAACAAACGGCTTAAGCTCTTCCTTATTTTTTGTCAGCATTTGCATGTTGGAAAGAAATATTCCAAGTACAGAGTATATGCAGGGTCTTGAACGTTATTAAAAGTTGATAAATCAATTTTGGGAAAATTAAGGGTCTTGAAAAGTATTAAACAGTCTTGAAAGCGATTTGATGAGGTATTATTTTTTTTGCTGTTCTAGCTTTAAATAATTTGACAGCAAAAAGTATGTACCGGTATGACGAATATTTGTTTTCCTCACCGCAGATGATTCGGAAACTGCTTCGCACAAATTTAGGGTGTCAGGTTACAACAGCCTTTACGGCTAGGCCTATCTTGTGCGCATGCACGGCTGCTTTATCTCCAAGTTGAGCTTGTGTGTTTGAGTAAGTTGCCGCGAGACCGTGAGAACAATGGGTAAATGCAAGTTTTCGGACTCCTGGTTGGAGATGCCTGATTTTCAAGAATGGCTGAGGCCTGTCGCCGAGAATAACCGTGTTTATTTCTTATTCGCCATTGTTCAACCAAGTTACTTTAAAATAGCTACGAGTCTTGTTGTAACCTAAGCTATATTTTCTTAAACCTAGTCGTGGTTCAGTTTCTTCTTTTGAACTTTTTTCTTTCCACTGTATCTCAGTTCTGTTGTAGGTTTGTGATTCACAGATTTACAGTAATTGAAAACAACAGCAGTTTTGTAAATCAAAGATTTGTTGCTTATTAAAACAAAGTGACGATAAGGTCTTGAATTTATTTTGGAAGGTCTTTAAAAAGTCTTGAAAAGGTATTGAAATTAACTTCATTATTCCTGCATATACCCTGAAGTAGGTGATCAACTGTGACAAAGGTATTTATTTAAATTGATGACTGCACAGGAAAGCAAAGGATTTACAGCTCCTTGTGTAAAAACATATATATTTCCACACAAAAAAATTGTAGAGGGTATTTACGGTTTCCTAGCCTGGTTAAAACCAGACCCTTGTCCTTCACTTTGCTTCGGACTAGGGTCTGGGACTTCTCCCATAAACAACGATTTCTCCAGTAGATTTTTGACCGGACCAATCAGAGAACAGAAGGCGGATTACCGGACCAATCAGAGAACAGAAGGCGGAGTTTTGAACGACGTCGACTGACGTCATCAGTTAAAATGGCTGCCGCCATGAAGGAATTTTCCAGAAAACAAGGTAAAAAACTATTATTTCCTTGCTAAGAAAAAATATATTTCTTAGCTGACATTATATCAGAAGTGTTCCTGAGCTTAACAGTTCCTAAATCAATTCACGAAATGGTCAAATCTGCTGGATTTAAATAGTTTCGGTTTGACATTTTCCAAACAGCCACGGGGGCGCTACGAAAATAAATTATAAAAAATCGAATTTTATCTCAAATGTTTCATCAAGGCCAACAGTCAGTAAATTAAAGACATATAATTACACACTGATAGCAGCAAAAATATCCACCGAGTGGTTTCTGAGCTATTTATCTGAATAGCCTGGACCTCGCCAGGCTAAACTAACAAAACTCCGCCTTCTGTTCTCTGATTGGTCCGGTCAAAAATCGACCGGAGAAATCGTTTTCTATGGGACAAATCCCAGACCCTAGTCCGAAGCAAAGTGAAGGACAAGGGTCTGGTTTTAACCAGGCTAACGGTTTCCATGAACCGTTATTAGTTTGGTTTTAAGGATAAATCTGTGAATGACCCAAGTCCGTAAACTGAACTGCATTAAATAGCAAAAGTTTTAAGACAAATGTGTCCATGTGGTATTAAATACACGTTTTAGCATCTGTATTGTTTTTCCAGGAACTACCAGCAGAGGTGTGGCAACAGGATGCCTTTGATGACCCTCAATGAGTGGCAAACCAAGAATTTTATCTATCACAAGCGGTTTTGCAAAGTTCCCAAATTTTTGAAGAACTTTCCCTTAAACGTGCACATGTGGATTATGGCAACAGTTGGTCCACCTCATTTCAAAATCTGTGTTGTGATGTTTCACCTCTGATCAGTGTTTGAGATGTTTTTCTCCTTTTTTCTTAAATGTGTGCCATTTAAAATTTGTTGTGACTTTGAATTTAGCCCTGCTGTCCACGATGGAGGCCGCGTCCTCCCTCGCGCCGCTGGAGGACCATGTTCAGGATGATGGCTGCCAGGTAACCTCAATACACACTGTAAACCCTAATAAGTTCACAAAACTGGCCCTTAGTTGTCCTCTAGTTACAACCCCACTGACATGATTTTTTAATTTTCATAAAATTGCTCAAAATATAGAAAGTTCCTGGAGAAACTTCGACGGGGGCTGCCGGCTGTTGCCGGAATTTTTATTCCGTGCCGTACAGGCTGTTGCCGAATAGAAAAAATTCGATGTGAACATACTATGAGTTTGGTATCATCCAAAGCTACCACTATACCAAGTTTCAAATTAATATATCCAAAAATGACTGAGTTATAATCAATTTCTGTGTTTTGTAAGGTAAATGTGGCAGCCATCTTGAATCAAAATGGCTCCAAATGTTAATTAGTTCTAGAGATACATCTGATAAATGCTTTCAGTGAGTTTCAAACAAATCCAACAGTGAGTATATTTTTATCAAGCTCTAAATCATATGACTTGACAACAGCAGTTTGTGTGAGGAGTGTTCTCCCATTCATTTCCAATGGGGAAATATGGCAACTTTGTTAGCAAAATACATCGCCATGGTAACTCCGATTGCCAAGAAAAGTAATAGCACACGTCGTGGGGCCGAGACGATCGTTTTGATATAACATTTGTGGGGATACACATTGTGAGCTGTTGGTTTGTCTGTAATGAACTTTAATAGGTCACCTCACAAACAACTGCAGAAATGACTAGTTTATTAAAGTAATTACTAGATGTTCAAATTAATTGATGTTCAATTTATGATCTTGTCATCTGTTTAAGTTTATATGCATACGTC
>JBBPBX010015398.1:0-10000 GCA_038048925.1 Garcialebias charrua | reverse complement strand
AGGTGGCACAGTGATATTGCTGGAACAGGGACTAGATGTAGATGGTGAACAGTGGTTTGATCTGCTGTTGCTGGCGCAGGCTGGTGAAGGGACCCGACGGGCTGGTGAAGCGACCCCACTGGCTGGTGAAGGGACCCCACTGGCTGGTGAAGGACCCCACTGGCTGGTGAAGGGACCCATGGCTGGTGAAGGGACCCCACTGGCTGGTGAAGGGACCCCACTGGCTGGTGAAGCGACCCCACATGCTGGTGAAGGCACATCACCGGATCCACAACTGTAGTCCTATCATGTACACAATATAGAGTGATTAAATGTTGATGGAAAAATCTTTATTACAACTGCATTTATAAATGTATGATTAATAATACAATTTTATTTAGTTTTAGTAGTTTGAAGACTTTAGGCTAGGTAATTACATTATTAAGTAGCTTAAATAAATACTTACTGCAGGCATGTTGGTCTCTGTGTCTCTGCATTTTATAAAACTGTCCAGCCAGGACAATATATAAATAATCGCAGGGACACCTCCAGAAGCACCATCCCCACTTTTTCCCTTCAGCTTTTTCTTGGCCCTCACGAATTTGTCCCTCAGGTATTTCCATTTCAGTTTACAAGCTGCGACGTCCACACCTACTGCCGCAGCCACTTCATCCCAGGAATTCTTCGTTCTTTGAACATCTTTATATTCTCTCATTGATGTATCATAGAGATTCCTATGTTGTCGAATCTCCTCCAGTAGCTTCTCTTCGTAACTTGCCTCCATTTCTCTTGAGAAAAAGCGGGAAATGACGTCTGTGTGTAACACAAAAAACAGTTCGAGGTGAACACATTTCCGGGGACACAGTTCTGTACCGCCTATTGTGTGACGCCGCGCGAGCGTGGAGCGTAGTAAAATTTGACCTTGGCGCGTTCACGCCCGTGATCAAAGGCTTTTGCCGCGGCGCTCCCACGGCGCCGAGCGGCGTGAGGCAAAAGAAACAGGTATATTGGGGCCTTTAAGGTCATAATGTCTTCATTCAAGTCTAGGATCATCACATTGGACGGTTTTTGCCTTCCTCCTCACTCTAAAGGGCCCAGTAGACCTGCGCGTACTCCCTATACGCCTCTGTACAACGTACGTACGCTGTGGCAAAAGCGTAGCCCCCTCGTAGCCCCTCGGGCACAAACGCGCAAAGCTCTTTTTTTACGACCGCGTACGCTTGAGCGGTGTCTGACCATAAACTTCCCCGGCGCCGGACTGTTTTGTATGTTACACAAATGAATTAAATTCCTCTTCTTTATCGCTGATCGGGCCTTTTCTTTTGTTTTTTTTGCCAAAAGTCAAGTAATCGCTTCTTCCTCCGTTCACTCGATGACTGAAATGAATGAATTCAGGTCCTACCTGGGTGCGCGAGGCTTTAAATATTCCCTGGTGGACTGTGGGCTGCAGGAAAAGCGCTCCCTGTTATTATTTTTATTTCTGAGAGAACTTTTTATAACATATAAAGTAGAAACACCGCAGCAGAACACCGCAGCAGAACACCGCAGCAGAACACGGCAGCGGGCTGCTCATGAGTTCTGACGAGCTGTCAATCATTTCAGTAGGCGTGTCAGCAAGTGACCAATCAACGACCTCAGTTTGTCCGACAGCTGCAGCTCTGCTCACATGACAACAAGGATTTGGAGCGAAAACGCGAGCATTTAAATTTTTTTTTTAAAAGAGCAGAACAGCGAACGCGTGTGCACAGAATGCGCGTGTAGAGTGGCGTAAAAGGAGGACGCTAAGCTCTATTGGAGGCTTAGACCAGAGGAGGAGCAGCTTCACTTGCTTTGCCCAGTTCGGGCTCTCAGATGCTATGTAGAACGCATAGCTGCGATACGTAAATCTGATAAGCTCTTTGTAAATTTCAGAGATGGCTCTCAAGGTCAACCTTTGACCCTTCATCGATTGTCGCATTGGTTGTGTGAGGCCATCTCCCAGGCTTACAGTTCTGCTGGCCTACAGCCTCCTGAGGGCATTAAAGGTCATTCCACTCGAGGAATGGCGACTTCCACAGCCTTGTTCAACGGTCTGTCGGTACAAGACATCTGCTCTGCAGCTTCCTGGTCGTCAGTAACTCCATTCATCCGTTTTTATCTGCGAGATATCTCCAGCTCCTCTTTGACATTTTCTGTCCTCAGGGTTGCAACGGAGTAAAAACTTTCATTATCAATAAAATTATTGATTAAATGACACAGTCGTGTCTTTATTGATGGGTGTTACAGTACAGCCGAGTCCGTTGAACGTGTGGTTCCTGCTTCTGACTCTGCTTCGATTAATTTTGTTATTTCACCATCAGTTATCAGGTTGTTCACCTGCTAGTACCTTCAATGAAGGTTGCGGTTGCAAGGTTGTTGGTTTCAGTCAGACCCAATGAGGCATGGACCATATCCTGCTCCGCCTTTAACCCACTAGGACGTGGCTTAAAGGGCGGCAGCCTGCATGAAATAGAACGTTGGTTACGTATTGTAACCCCAGATTCTATGAATGCAGGCGTAGCCCTTTAAGCCCCTGGGCCTCCCTGGCTCTCAATTGGCTAAAAATTTTACCTTGTTGGGAGTCGATTCTCGGTCAGCAGCAGACTAAATAGCAGACCGAGGCGGGGCCCATGGCAGGTGGGCGTGGACTAGAAGTCTTCAGTGATTGGCGCGAAGGGCAGGGATAAACCCACTAGGGCGTGGCTTAAAGGGCTACGCCTGCATTCATAGAATCTGGGGTTACAATACGTAACCAACATTTCTTTTCACAAAGATGGCCTCCTTTACTCCTCTCTCAAACCATCGTTCCTCTCTATCAAGGATGTGAACATCTTCATCCCTGAAAGAGTGACCGCTGGCCTGGAGATGAGTGTAGACCACAGAGTCCTGGCCTGATGATGTTGATCTTCTGTGCTGGGCCAGGACTTCAGCTTCCTCAAGAAGTACAGTCTGCTCTGTTCCTTCTTGTAGATGTGCTGGTGAAGATTCTCAGTCGTCCAGGACATGATCAAATCAAAAAGGCGTTCAATACAAGATCAACTGGACTTTATTTGTTGCAGAAGACGTTTCGACCTCTATCCAGAGGGCTTTTTCAATTCACTGAAACAAACTGTAGCCGTGTTTCCATCAAGGTTTCTAGCTGCGCATTTTGAAGTATCGCAGCAGAAAAGCTTAATGGAAACGGCAAAATCCGAATTTACTTCCTCAAATTCGCCAAAAAGTTTATACGCTCGCTTGAGGTGGTTTTTGGGATCTTCGAAAATGAGCAGATGCGCAAAACGACAGATGGAAACAGATTTTCCGACTCAGTTCTGCCGTAGCGAACATTCACGTCACGTGACGTTCAGCTGTTTCCGCTCCGGACAACATGTAACATCGCTAAAACTAGTTGGCATGACAGAATAAATACAACTTGCCCGATAGCAACACGTACCTGAAATATTCTCTCCATTTTGACGAGATGTGTGGCCGGGTTCTGTTTTCAACCGCTACTTCCTGTTTACTGTAGACATGCGCAGTGCTGACGTCTGACGTAATGACGCTGACGTCTGACGTAATGACGCTGTGCGTGGCTTGGTAGATGCGCTACAAGCCAGTAGATGGAAACACTTCTGCTTCGCATTAATTTGTATTTACATATTTGCGAGATTTCAAAAATTAGCTCAAAATTCGAAATGAAAATGGATGGAAACACGGTTTGTGGGTGTGTGGTTATAACAGTCTTAAGAAACACGCACCATCATATGTAAATTGCAAGCTGAGGTAACACATACATGTAAATTGACAGATCACACCTTAACAGTAGGGGGTTCCCTTGAGGTCTCCGACAGAAGACACACCACTGTATGTAGATTGACAAAAAACACTTCACAACCAACAACAGAGGCTTCTCAAAGAACTTTGTTAGTCTAATTTACAGACAAGACACCTCTGCTCCCATCCGGTGTAAAAACGTCTGGGAATCAACCCCAAAACTGAGTAATACGTCTTGGAAAGTTGAAATCTCAGACCTGGGACCATGACTGAAACAAACTGTGAGCGTGTGAAGTTATAACAGTCTTAAGAATCACGCACCATCATATGTAAATTGCAAGCTGAGGTAACACATACATGTAAATTGACCAATCACACCTTAACAGTAGTAGGGGGTTCAAGGGAACCCCCTACTGTTAAGGTGCGATCTGTCAAACTGTGAGACGGGGTCAACAGAATCACAACAGCTCAACAGTTGGCGGACACACCCGAGACCCCGACCATTGGCCTTCTGGGGGCTGCGGTGCATACCTGCCTTGATAGGGGGCCAACCTGTCCCTGTGCAGAGCTACTCTTCTCCTGTTTTGGGGCATCTGCACTCTGTAGACCACCTCCCCCAGGCACTCCAACACTCTGCAGGGACCCACCCACTGACTGTCCAGTTTCGGGCACCGTCCCTTCTTCCTACGAGGGTTGTGCACCCAGACCAGTTCCCCTAGGGTAAAGTGTCAGCCCATCGCTCTTACATCATAGTCATAGCCTAACAATTGAAAAAGCCTTTTGGATAAAGGGTGAAACGTCTTGTTGCTACAAATAAAGTCCAGTTGATCTTGTATTGAATGCCTTTTTTGATTTTATCATGTCCTGGACGACTGAGCATCTTCACCAGCACACTGTACAATTATGAACGACAATGAAGTTTATTTAGTTAAACTTCTGCATTTACCTGCGGTGTGAACATTGCTCACCCTCACCCACATCTGCTCACTCTGCACCCACTGCTCTGTCCCCACCCACACCCCCCTCCAACACCTTTCAGGGGGTCACCACACACCCTAGACAACCCCTCCCCTCCTCCTCATCAGCATAATGGACCCCAGCTGCAACCCCCTTCACCTAACACCCCTCTCCCTCCACCATCAGAGCCTCCAATCCCCATCAGCAGCAGGGAGGCTGTGAGGCTGGAGTCAGACGTCTACGTCATGGTAAGTCTGTAGGTCCAGATGGATTGAGCCCCAAACTCCTGAAAGGAGGTGCAGCTCAGCTGTGTGATGTTTTTTGACACGTTTTTCACCTGAGTCTGAGCATGAGGGTGGTCCCTGCTCTGTGGAAAACAACATGACTGGTCCCAGTGCTGAAAAACAACCAGCCAAACTCACACAGTGACTACAGACCTGTGGCCTTGACATCACATGCCATGAAGTCGCTGGAGATGCTGGTCCTGACGCACATCAGATGAGTGGTGGAACCATACCTGGACCACCTACAGTTCACATACTAGCCACACATTGGAGTTGATGACGCCATCATCCACCTGCTGTACAGAACTTACACACCTGTACAGAGTCATGTTCTTCGACTTTTCCCGTTTCGGTCTTGAACGTTTTTTGATATTATAAGAGCTGCTCTACTCTGCAGCAGCTCCTGGACATGCAGGTAAAGGACTTGCAGATTTGATTCAAAAGAGCGGTCTCAGTTCTGGGAGTGGACCTGCAGTCTCTGACAGAGGTGTCTGAGCAAAGGATGCTGAGGAAACTGCTCCAGATCCTGAACAACATGTCACACCCTGGACTCTGACTGCAGCACCTTCAGTCGTGGACTGAGACCACCGAGGTGCTCCATAGAACAGGAAGTCCTTCCTCCCTGTGCAGTGGTGGAGAAAGTACTCAAAACACTGTACTTACGTAAAAGTACAAATAAACAGACAAAAATGTACTCTAGTAAAAGTACCACATTAATGTTTTTACTTAAGTAAAAGTAAATAAGTACTTGCTTTAAAAAATACTTAAAGTATTAAAGTAAAAGTACTTGCTGAATGTATTACTGTACCTAACGCAATGGCCTACAGTATCATTAAGTGTGCGTACTGTATGTATATTTTCTGTAATACATTAAAAGTGTTAATGCTGCAGATAGTGCATGTTTGTGTGACACAGTTCACACTTGGACTTGCGATTCTGTGCGTCAAAATTTCAGGGGTGACCTGCAGAGTTAAATGTCATTAAATAAAATAAGAAAGAGGAACGATTATACCTTAGAATATTTTTATTTAAACACAAAGTAAAACCAATGTGTCATTTGAACTGCAGTAAAAACATTGAAGTAAAAGTTGTCTGATGAAAAAAGGAGCATTAGACCAAACAAAGGAATAGACATTGATCATTTCAACTCCAGTTTGTCATCAACTCTAGTTAAAATACTGTCTAGTCAACCTTGTAATGGGTCAATAGTGAACAATATTTTAACTTCCTGACACCATTTTCAAAACTTGGACCAGAGTGTGGAGTCATTTGGAAACATCTCTTGTCTCATGTCCTAACATGAACTGACACATTTTAATATTGCAGCAAGAATTTATTGTTCAAGTTCAGAAGAATTTGGTTTTCAATTTTTTTTTGTCCAGTCTGTCTCTTTTGGGAGAGAGAATCTGTCCTGCTGTACTGTACATAGTCTTTCAATAATCTTTCAATTGTTTTTTTTAAATAAGGCCATGGGTGGTGCATATCTTCTGGCTGACTCTCCACTGTGGAATCCATTGTGGGTGTGTTGGCGATGCTGTGGGTGGCCCCAGCTCAGTGACATATATATACTAGAACATACATTATTGGCCCAATTTCTAGAAGGTGGGTGTAATGTTACCTGTCAACTTTGCAGTGATTCAGTGGCCAAACTCCCCTCTCACCTTTGGTTACTTTCAAACTAACGAACAAATCAAAAAATCGCAACATGAAAGTTACTTGTAACTCAACACATTATAGAAATGTAGTGGAGTAGAAAGTACAGATACTTCATGTAAAATGTAGTGGAGTAAAAGTAAAAAGTACCCACATTTAATTCTACTTAAGTAAAGTACAGATACATGAAAAATGTACTTAAGTACAGTAACAAAGTATTTGTACTTAGTTACATCCCACCACTGTCCCTGTGGCTATCAAATTTTCCAACTTCTCCCCTTTCTGCACACAGGACAAATTAATCCTGTACTACAATAAACATTTTAATGTTTCTGTCTGCACCTGTTTAGGATTAATTGTTGGTATTTTTATATTATCTGTTTTTTTTTATATATATATCTTGTGTGATTCCTTGTGTTTGTTCCTTTGTACTGAAACAATGGCACAACAATTTCCTGCTTATCTTCTCTCCTGCCAATCAATGCTAATTTAGTCAAACTTACCTTTAGCAGCCACCTCCATCGTGGTAACCACACCAGTCTCTCCAGGTCTTCTCAAATCGAATTTTAAACTCTGTTCGACTAAAATAAGATTGTTGTCGAAACGTTACTTTCACTAAATAAATATTTTATCGTCAGAACTGAGCTAACCAAAACGAGGGAAGGTTGCAGGAAAACTACCGCTAGCTTGTTTTTAACTCTTCATTCATAAACTTCACCTCAATTATTTAGAAAAGCAAACAGGACCTTGATAAAAGTCAAAACTTACGAATTAATTTACGGTAAAACAATAATAATAATTGTAAAATAAAAATAAAACACTTCTGAGCTTCGAGTTACGGTTCAAATCGAAAACCAGTTGGAGAAACTGCTGCTTCGTGATTGGTCGATTCTCTTCTTCATTAATTTTATTCGCTGTTGTAATAAACCACTCAATAGTGAAGTTTCGCCCCCTACTGGAATACTTCGGTAGCGCCAAGTCACAACAGAACGTCTCGCACTGAACAGAATATAATAAAATAAGAATATCATGAAAAAGTTTATTTATTTCAGTAAATCCATTCAAAAATGAAAATTTTATATTATATTCATTCATTACACACAGACTGATACAGTGTATATTTCAAATGTTTATTTATTTTAATGTTTATGACTGAAAACTAATGAAAACCCCAGTATCTCAGAATATTAGAATATTACTTAAGACCAATAAAAAATATATATTTTAAAAATGTTGGACAACTGAAAAGTATGGACATGAAAAGTATGAGCATGTAAAGCACTCTATACTGTATTTGTTGCTCCTTTTACCTGGGTTACTGCATCAGTGCAGCTTGACATGGAGTCGATCAGTCTGTGTCACTGCGCAGGTATTATGAGACCAGGTTGCTCTGATAGTGACCTTCAGCTCTTCTGAATTGTTGGGTCTGGTGCATCACATCTTCCTCTTCACAATATAAGGTCAGAAGAGTTTGCTGGCCAAGAGGTATACCATTCATTAAACCTTTATTTAGACAGATAAGTCACAATGAGCCTAGAAGACTCATTTACAAGTGTGATCTGCTTAAGACAGACAAAAAGTTGTGAAACTGGACACATGTAGGAATTGGACCTTAAACCCGGTAATGGTAACTTTGGCACTGTGTGCAGGTGCCAAATCCTGTTGGAAAGTTAAATCTGCATCTCCATAAAGTTGGAGCAGCAGGAAGCATGAAGTGCTCTAAAACTTCCTGGTAGAGGGCTGCGTTGACTTTGGACCTCAGAAAACACAGTGGACCAACAACACAGACATGGGATTCTCAAAAATGTTTATACTTTTCATTTGCCTTAATAATGCGAGAAAAAAAAAACTTTTTTCAAAGTACTACATGTACTAGCCTGGTTAAAACCAGACCCTTGTCCTTCACTTCGCTTCGTACTATAGCTTAGAGAGACAGGTAGGAAGGTACTTGGTGTGTCATCTGGACAGAGAATGGATGATAAGGAAACCTGGTGGTGGAATAGTGAAGTGCAGGACGCCATTCAAAGAAAGAGATTAGCCAAGAAGAAATATGACAGTGAGAGGACTGAAGAGAGGAGACAGGAATATAAGGAGATGGGACATAGAGCAAAGAGGGAAGTAGCTAAGGCAAAGCAGAGGGCGTACAATGAGTTATATGGGAGACTGGACACTAAAGAGGGCGAGAAGGACTTGTACCGATTGGCAAGACAGAGGGATCAGGCTGGAAAGGATGTGCAGCAGGTTAGGCTTATTAAAGATGGGAATGGGAATGTTCTAACAAGTGAGGAGAGTGTGATGGGAAGATGGAAGTACTTTGAGGAGCTAATGAATGAAGAGAATGAAAGAGAAAGAAGAGTAGAGGTCATAGAAACTGTGGACCAGGAAGTGGGAAAGATTAGTGAGGATGAAGTCAGGAAAGCTCTGAAAAGAATGAAGAAGGGGAAGGCAGTAGGACCTGATGACATACCAGTGGAGGTTTGGAAATGTCTCGGAGAGATGGCAGTGAGGTTTTTGACTCAAATATTTATTGGAATATTTGAGGGTGAGAAAATGCCTGAAGAATGGAGAAGAAGTGTGCTGGTTCCCATTTTTACGACATTAAAACTCAAAAGATAAAGAAAATAAAACCATATCTCATAGTATATGAAAAAATACATAAAATGAACGGTGGCAGAAAGAAGAATAAATCTTATTTTATCTGCCCCTTTTTTCAAAAACAAAAACAAGTTCAAAACAATAAATTCAAACAATAATCTTCTATAAGTAACAGAGCAAAAAGAGTAACTTTTCACAATCTACAAATATCTAGAACATTAAACACTTAATTAAAATTTTAGTATTTTATTAACAATTTAGTTTTGATCTTTTTTTTTTAAACATAAGCACAGAGTTTACATTTTTAACATCATTTCCCAAAACATTCCACAATTCAACTCCCTGTATTGAAATAAGCCGTCCCTTCAAACTAGTCCTATACAGTACCTTGGCTTTGCAAAAATTTCACTTCCCTTTAGACTGTAGCAGCTTTCTCTCTTAACAAAATACATTTGAACATTTGAGGGTTAGCCTACTAACAAAATATTATAGTCCACCAAATCATAAAACTTCAGTACTTTGAGTTGTTTAAATAATTTTAATGCATTCCTGTATTCTCCTGTTCCTATTTTTGGTATAAATATCAAACGAAGCAAAAAATTTGATACAATAAGGAACCTAAAATTATTGTTTTAAATAAATGTTCTATTTGTTTACATTGTTGTTTATTCTTTTCAGCTTGTCAGTTACAAAACTGAAACTAAATTTATGACAATTTTAATAGAAAAATCGTTTCTGAATAGAAAAATCGATTTTGAATC
>JBBPBX010015397.1:21263-49524 GCA_038048925.1 Garcialebias charrua | reverse complement strand
TGCATGTGAACCATAGCCATAGCTGTTAGGGTTGTTCTCGTCTCTGCGAGACCCTGTAGCTCAATAGCACATTTCTCAAAGGGTATTAGCCTGTCAACACCGTTAGTGGCAGTCCTCAGCTCCTCGAACAGCTTGGCCGACATAATAGTTATATCAGAACTACCGTCCAGGAGGGCTTCACGCTCAAGGACACCTTCCAGTGTGATAGGCAGGTAAGCTTTCTTAGCTTACCCTCTTAGCTTACCCTCACTCCAGAGGGCTTCGTCAGTCAGAGTCTGACTGACGAAGCCCTCTGGAGTGAGGGTGAAACGTTTCTACTAAAAAGAAACTGTCCAGATGAACTGATTGAGAATGAGCGGATTTGATACCTGGACTATTGAGAATGAACTTTCTTGTCTTGAACCACTTTGGACATGTCTGCCTGCCTGGGAGGAGTCGACGAGGGACAAGCCCCCAGAAACCATCTTGGCTACAGCAAACTGGTTGGTCCACTTAAGTTGTTTACTTGGTGGGGTAGCTTCAGTTTGCTTTGGACTACTCTGACTGACGAAGCCCTCTGGAGTGAGGGTGAAACGTTTCTACTAAAAAGAAACTGTCCAGATGAACTGATTGAGAATGAGCGGATTTGATACCTGGACTATTGAGAATGAACTTTCTGTCCTTTCTGCTATTAAACTCTGAAATCTAAATTCTATTAATTTTCTTTGTGGTCAACAGAGGAAGACTGTGGAGATGATGGGGTCACCATGCAGTATGAGGAAAGGCCTGAGAATGAGGGAGTGGAGGATGAGGAGGAGAGTGTAAGTGTATGATGAAATTATATACATTCTCAATCTTTAAAATGATTTAATAATCTCTTTTTACTGATAATACTGATGAACCTGTTGTTTGTTTAGGAACCACCTCCCTGCACTCTGTCCAGAAAGTCTCCACCAGAGGAGCTTTTGGCAGAGGAAGAGGCACAGAACATAGTGTCATGCTCCATGTCCATAAAAAGAGGGCTGCAGATGTACCAGGACATTCCACCAGCCGTTCTGTCTGAGGACCCTGCTGCTGGTGGTGGAACCAACACAAGACGTATCCTTTGCTGTCTGATCTTGCATTCTCATATTTGTGTGCAAGCTTCTCCCACACCCAGCAAACATGTTGTCCACTGCAGGAGACACTGTCTGTTCAGATACTGCCTGAGAAGCAGATATGATCATTTTCCTCAACAAGAACCATTTCTGATTTTATACTGTACCTGCTGCTAACCTGGGCTGGATTGTACAAGTTGTTCTTTTTTATTATAATAATAATAATTTTGTTTGATATTCTGCAGCAGGTTAGCCCATCAGTGAGAGCTCAGTAACATGACTGCAGCATCAGACATTGGACATGTGGAAATATGTTTCCATGAGGTTTTCAAACATAAAGCTCTCTTGTGAAAGTGTACCCCTGCGAAAAGAAAACTCATAATATATTGAAGTTCATAAGTTTGATATTTATATACTGGTTGGAAAAAAGCCCTGTGAGAAATTCATAGTAAATTTAACAAAAATAAAAAGTTCATAGAATTCAAATTCAAATAGACGTTCAAATTATTTCATCCTGAAAGGACTCTGGCTAACTACTGTAGCTCTTTTATAACATGATGGAGTTAAAGTCAAAGTAGTCTCCTCAGATAAATAGTGTTAACTTATTATTTTTATATGAAAGTTTCTGTTAACTTATTATTTTTATATGAAAGTTTCTGTTAACGTATTATTTTTATTTTTGATTATCTCTGTTCAGTGCCCTGAGACGACTTCTGTTGTGACTTGGCGCTGTGACTAGCACCAATGTAAAATGGTTGTGTGAACCAAATCTAAGAAAATAAAATGTTCAACACATTCTGACTTTGTCTTCTTATTGATGTATTATCACCCAAAAAAACGTGTATTTTGATTTAAGACAGGCTCAGAGTCCAGTTTTATTTAAACCATTTTAGTAAAAACAAATTTGATGACCAGACTTGTCAGCAGCCCCGTCTGTACAGGTGCATTGTGAAAACAGAGGGGAGCAGGTCTTCATAGTGTCAAACTGCATTGTGAATAGAGCTACACCTGAGGCTGAATACATCTCATTGTGATTTCATGAGACCTGGTAGAGGAAGAAGAAGGAAAAATTCAGGGCTGCCAGTAAATCTCAACCTGAAATAAGAGAAATGGGAGTTCAAAGCAAACTGTTCATTCCCCCTGGCAAAGCAGTGGCTACCTCTAGGGCTAAAGGAGGAGGAGAAAGAAAAAGAGGAGCCCCCTCTACTTTTTGCAGCCGTGTGACCAATAAACATAGAACATAACGGATGGACTTCAGGTTATGTACAGTATTTAGACGTACAGTATATGAGTGTATGCGTATGTATATACATGTGTCTTAATGCATTAGTGCATTTGTAGAAGAGCACAAAAGCTTGTTCCCACTGACTTAGAGACCTGGATCTTCCGATTCACCCGTGTCTCCTGGAATACAATAACCACAACTATTCTTATTATTCCCAGAAAGTTCCCATTTAGTCACAAGCTCAATATTGTACCAGCTCAAAAACATCTAACAGGGCCTTGTGTGGCTACACTAATTACAAATATCTGTAGTAATCCAGAGCCGATAAGAGAGTCATTACTCCTTCAGACATTTATCACTATGGGATTGATGACCCATTTCAGAGGCAGCCTTTGTTTGAGGAAGTGAAATCGCTGATATCCCTTTTATCCCCACATCACTGTTGAAGCAATCCATTTATCAGGAGGCAAGCTAGTTAGAATTGCAATTAACAAATATGGACTTAGGCCCTAATAGAATTCTTGCGGAAAACTAGGGATTGACATAGGAGGAGATGAGGGAGGATTTTCCCTACATATGTCTTTTCTTACTAATTGCCACTCTAAGAGGCTGTCTGTAGAGAAGAAGGGTTCTATGCTGTGTCAAGAAAGTGCTAGAGCAGCATTTCAGCTTCTTTCAAATGCAAAAGTTCAGTTGATGTGTAAATATGTAAGCGCAGGGATTTGAAAATGTGCATGTACAGGCACATCGCTTCAATGAATCTGTCACAAATGTGCAGGTCACAAGTAAAATATTCACCTCACTGCTTAAGTCACAGGTTTTCTCTGACTTTTTTGCTGCTTTTCAAGCACACTTGAACAGCCAACTACATCTGCAAAAAAAATAGAGCAGCAGATGATCACAGCAGGTAAGGAGTAAAGGTCTGGCCACCTGCCGGCCGCATCCCGTCTCTGTAGCAGTAATGAACAGAGACAGCTTGGGGACGGCCCTGCGAGCTTGTCCCCCTGTGTAGCCTTCCTGCTTCGGGGCAGAGCTGGGGCCCCTGGGGTGACAAGGATGCCAGAGATGTTCTATACACTGACAGGCAGGTCTTACCTGGCCACCTTGCTGTACGCATTGGCCCAGCGACACACAAACAAGGGATGAACGTGAAGGGATACACATTGATGCACGTGCTTCAAGTATATTTGTTCTCACTGTAATCACTCTCATGTGTTCACACACCTATGCAAAAAACTGAGGAGCACACCCTCATACAGCCGTGCACGCTGACCCGTTGTAAGTCCTATGGCACACGACTTGTGACAGGAGCAGCTGCAGCCACTACGGCAGACAGATGAAATTTCCACAACTATCTCCTCCAACTTCCACCCTCACCTTCAGGATAATTTATGACCTGCCTGCCAGCCTTGAAGATACAATATGCTTGCAATGAAATGAAGTGTTCCTGCAGTGTATGTTATAATTACCAGAGAAAGGGAGAAAGCTGTGTGTGTATTGAATTAGAGGCAGGAGGTTTGTATGTGTATGAGGGTGTTGATATTTTGCAGGGAAGCATGTATATTTGGACTTTTAATGCAAATCTGAGAATATTTAAATAATGCATACAATTACTGCACTTGTAGCTTTGAGATTCCTTCATCCACAAAAATAATCACCTCAAAGCACATGCAATCAAATCAGACACAAAGCCTAATTTGAAATTTAAGAAGCTTTTTGTGTGTGAATTGTCTAGTTATTAAACCCATGCATTGCATTTGTGCTCATCGGTTCACATGCCACAATAGCAACGTTTATTCAGTATTGATGATTTAATATAAAGATGTATATGTATTTCAAAAAAGACATGCTAGATAATAATTACCATAATAAAATATATTTAGATCAAATGTAGTGTAAGAGCAGAGCTTTTGGTGCAAACTACTTTAATTATCATACAACATCATGATGTTACTGAGTTACATACGCCTGCCACTTTTAACTTGCCTAATAACTCACTTCCAGCAGCTTTCTGGGATTTTTGGATGGACCACAATGTGTGTCCCTGCTTGCCTGATTGCTTATGAAACAGTCCCAAAACTCTCCCAGAAAACCTTACTAGCCTGTCTTTTACACAACAAAATTCTTGTTTCCTTATTAAAAGTATGCCTTTTAATGGGCAACTGTTTCTGCAAAAAGTGAGTTCAAATGTTTGTGGGACTTTTAACGACATATTAAATCTCCCATTCTCAATCTTTGTGCCACATTCTGTTGGTAAACTTGTAATTTAGTGGAAAAACATAATTATAAAATGACTATAAATAATTTTGTACACTTGTGACTCACGGGAAGCCAAGATGTATAACAAAGAGAGTGTGTTTGTTGCAAACGTCCCAGTCCCACAGCTAAGGAGAAAACATGTAACGCACTAGCTGATTATTGACGTGTTTGAGATCCAAACGAGATAGAAGTAAGTGCATATTCATGTGAGCAAAACTTGTTTCCACAGTAAATAGAAGGTAAAGAAATAAAACCATCAGTCATTTTGTTCAAAGCACATTCCTGTAGGAATAAGACATTCTTTGATGCACTTCCCAGCCTGGGAGCAAACTAGCATGGGAGGATGATCGCTGCGGCAAAAGCAGCTGTGAGATTCTACTGAGGTCAGGTCATGTCACGCATAACTGACTGATTGCTTAACAGGAGTGGGTGTCTGAGAAAGAAATTCATAATTTACAATCAAACACACACCTAACAAACACCCTGGCCACAGGCAATCATGCTGCGCAAAAGTACCCGATCTCAGGGACCACACAGACATGTTTAAGATAAAGACAGACAAATTAGATGACAGCATCTAAGGCTAACCACTGCGCTTGCGCTAATTACAGGCTGGCTAGTGATGAAAGAGGCAGATGACATGCCCTTATTTGTTTTCTCCCTCAGTACCCTGAACCAAGTAAACATAAGTGATGCAGATGACGGCAAAAGTATGTGGCATGGCGTAAAAGATACACACAACAGAGAAAGAGAACACAATTGTGGGTTGAGAGATCCAGCCACCACACACAGGTGTTTGCCCACCACTGAAAAGAACAAACACTTGAGGTAAAGAGAAAACAAGGGTGCAGCCGGCAAAGTTTGGACTGATAACGTATGCCAATGAAAACAGAATGAGCTATCACTGTCAGTTTAGTTTTTAAGTCTCTACCAATCGTGGGAATAATAAGGATGAGAATGTGAGGCTACTGTTTGTGACATCTGATACCTTGTAACATCCCAGAGGGTTTGTTTAAACTATGTCCTAACTGACATACTTATCTAGAACCCTGGATAGTGGTACTAGTCCTAACAGTAGTACTTTGGAACCTCATCACATGACTTTCCCTTCAGTGTACTCCTCAGCCTGTTACACATGTAATAATCACTCAATACATAAAATGCCTAGATAATGAAGTTCTTCCCAAAGGCTTCATTCATAGTTCAGTTTTATTTTTATATGCTAACAATACGATGTACACACTACTTTAGCAATTGCTTATACAAAGACTTCAGGATAAACTTCCCATTACAGTATTGTTTCGTTTAAAATCTCTGTGAATACAGTTTACTGTCAATAAGCATAAACTCTAACTTGTATATTAATTGGGTTTACTTAATTTGCTTCATTACATTCCTGATTATTCCCTTCTCCCATTGATATTATACTTTTAAAGTATTAAAAAATAAGCCTTCTCAGACAGTACAGTATTAAAATATAATCGTAAATTAACCACCCAACTGTATCCTTGCAACCATTGTAGCATTAAAAAATAGCATCTTGTCACTGTTTCCTTTAAACTAAAGGAAGCAGTAGTCCTAGTTTATGGAAAGTTTGTAATTTATGTTTAGAAAGATGAGTCCCCCCCCTCCCCACAACCACACACACACACACACANCACCACACACACACACACACACACACACACACACACTCAAAGGTGAAGGTGACATTGTGTTTGACTATGTCTCTGCATGTGATTTTGTTTGTAATGGTGCAAAATATCTCATGAGCACTGGACATGTTTTCTTTGAAACTTTCAGAAAGTAATCATTGGATACAGATATATAATTACTGATTATCTTACCCAGCTGACTTAACAGACTTTAAATTGAAACATGGTGCGGTAGTAGTTGAAATTCATTCCCAACACATAGTCCAAATACTTCACACTGCGTGACATCTTTGTTTAAACATTTGGCAATAACTATTGGCAACAACCCCATATGTCTCTTAGTAAAATATCTTATGAACCAGTAGACAAGTTTTAGTGAAATTCTCAAAAAGTAATCTTTGAATATCCATCTATAACTTGTTAACTTTGGATTCAACCCAATTCAAGAAGGCCACAGATACTCAACCTTAGCCAAGCCAAAAATGGCTATGACTCAGTTTTACAGATACTGTGCCCGATTTGGTGTGATAGTAGTTGAGAGTTGTCTTCAATGGATACTTAAAGAGCTAACACATCCTGCGAGATCAAGTAATGACTTATGAAATCACACAATGTCATTTCACAGATTTATCTGTGTATTTCAAAAAATGCAAGGTTTTACATTTTAAAGGCACATTTCTTTGTGAATATGACTTCACCCTTTGTTTCAGATTACTGTATGTATTTTTTGCTAGTGATATAATGAGAACTTAAGCCCAACAAAGTCTTGTTTGTGGGACAAAAAATCTAGCATGACAGCAATCCCATATACCGGTACTATGTGGAATCCATGCCTCAAGCTTTAAGGAGGTCACTGGGTACGTTAGACAAAGTTGTGATCTGTACATCTTTATTGTAGTCATGACACTGACAGTCTTTCCCATCTGGGATGGAAGAACCTCTATTGTGTACCAACTTTCTCCCACCCCTATGCAGGAATCAGGGCAGGGTCTGTCAGGCACGGTACAAAAGAAATGTCACCACTCCAGAAATGAAGTGCCACCCGACGAAGGTTTCTCTCTTCCTCTTTTCGGTGTCACTATGCATCTCCACAGGGGTGCAACTGGTTGCTGACAACACTGGTGGGGTCATCCTCGACTGGGCACAACTTTAACCTCTCCAGCCCCTTTTGGCCCCTGATGACCTTTGGTTTTGATGACAAACTAGACTTTTTGTGTAGCAGCAGCTTGACCAGGTGAGGACAAGAAAGGATGACAATAGAAGGAAACATAAAGCCAATGGAGGCTGGGACACAGCCCTACGGGTCATGGGTCGAGCTGGATGGTTGAGTGAGGAGTACAGCTGCGGACACGTGGACCTCCTTGTCGGTTCTTTGAATTTGCTTGCCATGTCAGCTGATGTTTCTTTTGCTCAGAATAAAAACCTCACTAACTCCCTATAATCTGGATAAAATAAATAAATTCAAGCAATAAATGTAGAATGCCACATACTGAGTATAACACAATCCCTGTAACACTGTAGCATATTCAGTGTATCAAATCATTTGTCTTGGAAAGGGTTAGAAAGACTAAATGTAAAAAATAAAGAAAGAAAGAAAGAAAGAAGAAATAACTTTTATTATTTGTATTATATCACCAATTTAAAAAAGTAATCTATGTGGTACATCACCTGTTTCAGTTATATAAACTGAAACAGTTATATGAATTTAAAAAACAGTGATCGGTACATAAACATTGAATTATCTGTCATTGCAAAGAGTTTAAGGCAATGTTGTGACTGCCTCTATAACTTCATTGCTTTTGTTACCTTCACTCTTCTATTCCATGAATGAAATTGCATGAGTGCAACGTAGGGCTAAATTATGATTAGGTACCAAAAAACAACAAATAAAAACAACAATAAATGCTAAATGAAAAAGGTGATGTCATTAAGTGGTTATTGTAATGATCTGGTGCAAAAACCAATATCCACAAAAAAGCCAAAACTTTTTTATTTTGTAAATGGATGTGTAAGATATTCATTGACAAATTTTAAAACTAACTAACTACGATTTTGCACATATGTACCGGTACCTCAAATTTAATACTACCATAAACCAGTGTGAATTTTAGTGTTCATGAAAGAAAATGTATCAGCTTTGTCGACACAGCTTGTCCACATTATCTTAGGACCATCAGGGATCAATCATCCACCAATAGTACGATGCACTATTGGACAAAACATTCAGTGTTCTGATAAACAATATGCTTTACAGAATACTAAGAAAATACCATGTTAAAACTTATAAATTGTAAATAGTATTCTACAACAGCATGGAGATGCCTTTGACAAAGATAATTTGCACTTCAACAAAGAAAGTAATAATCTAAAACTAAACTACTACTACTAAAACTGCCCCTCCACCTCACCCATTAAAAAAATAGTATACATATTTTAATGCATACTTTACAAATACTGTACTGTAGTTTGCTGAAAAAGTGTAATTAACAAAAAATGTTTCATTGTTAGTAGCTTAACTTCCTCAATGACAAGATGTCTTTTAAGTTCTGTTCAGAGAATGGCGGCCAACATTGAAAAGCGACAAAACTTAAGATATTTTTTAAAATTAGTAAAGTGCTATGTGTTGTCATCATTGTATATTCCCATACAATGGCAAAATCGGTTCTTTGCGTTAAACCAATCACACCTGGGATACAACCAGGTAGAACAGAGCGCAACTACCGTATGTACCGTATTTGTCTGTATATAATACGCAATTTTTTTTGTTCATTTGAATGTCCTGCGTATTATACACCGAAGCGTATTATCTATGGATTTTTCCCATATTTTTAGACCCATTTTTCGCTCTGATTCGCCGTTTTTCATTTTGGGCAAAAATGGTGCAGTACCAGTTTCGGCCGCTATGGGCGCTATGGGCAACAGCAGAGGACTCAGAGAGCGAAGAGGAAGAGGAGGGCCACTTCCAGACCGTTTCTAGCTCATGTGTCCGAAAAAAGCCTCCTCTGGTCGGACTGACTCTGTCGCTGCCCGCCCCCTGCTCTGGATGTAGCTGCATTTAGCTGTGAGGTTCGCTGTTTTTGTTAGCAAGATACCGTAACTCATAAACCACACCGCAGATTTTTAAATCCAGCTGATTTCACATTTGGTTAAGCTCAGGAGCCCGTGTGCTATAAAGTCAGCTAAGAAATATATTTTTTAAGCATTTATTTAGCTAAATTTAAAGAAAGAAAGTGTCCGACCCGCGTGCATGCAAATCGGCGAACTACTTTTTAAAATCTAGCTCAGACCAGCTGATTTCACATTTGGTTAAGCTCAGGAGCCCGTGTGCTATAAAGTCAGCTAAGAATTTTTTTTAAGCGTTTATTTAGCTAAATTTAAAGAAAGAAAGCGTCCGACCCGCGTGCATGCAAATCGGCGAACTACTTTTTAAAATCCAGCTCAGCCCAGCTGATTTCACATTTGGTTAAGCTCAGGAGCCCATGCGCTATACACCCAACCCCCCACTTACGAACGGGTTCCGGACCTAAGAACCGTTCGCAGGTCGATCTGTTCGCAAGTCGGTCCGTCCGTCCACTCGTCACTCGGGGATGTCCTGTATTTTTGTTTTTTGTTTTTGTGGTACCAAGTACTGTACTTCGCCTATCCTAATACACCTAACACAGTGTAATTAATTAATACAGTACAGTAATAAAAATATAAATTAAATAAAAATATAATTTCTTACTTTGAGGTGGTCAAAGCCACTGCTGCGTCCCGTGTTAGCTTCTGGAGCTAGCCAGGCCGGAGGTGTTCGCGCGTGGGCCTGGCGCGATGACTGAACGATCGGCGATAAATCCGCGGCTGCCTGAGACATCCACAGAGTTCACAGAGACGTTTCCAGCTAGTAATTAATCCATATGAGGCGATCCTGGGTCACGCAGTCTTCAAAGGCTGGCTGCCGAAAATGGCCTCCGGTGTTCTGCTTTAACTTGTGACTGTGTAAACTGGAGACCTTCAAAGGCTGGCTGCCGGCAGCCGTGACTGACCTAAAATGGCCTCCGGTGTTCTGCTTTAACTTGTGACCGTGTAAACTGGAGACCTTCTTCTTGTAGCACAATTATTGCGCAATCATGACAAAAATGATCAGAAATGATCATTTTTATCATAATTATTATTTATAAAGCCTTTAAAACAATCACAGCTGCGACAAAGTGCTGTACACATGAAATTAAGAACATTTAAACACAAAAATAAATAAAATAATAATAATATTTTTTTTTTTATTTTTTTAATACAGTAATTTCATATTTTTATTAAATATGATACGTTCGTAGGTCCGGGTTGCCGTAGGTCGATGGAGTCGTAGGTAGGGGGTCACCTGTAATGTCAGCTAATAAATATATTTTTTTCTCGCGAAGAAATAAATGTTTTTACCGTGTTTTCTTGTGAAGTGCTTCGGTGCTCGCTCGCTTCTGTGGCCGCCATTTTAAGCAGGGCAAACGAGGCGCTGACGCGTCGCGTAGCGGTGATGCATAATAGATGCGTATTAAACACTGAAGCGTATTATGTACGTTTTTTTTTGTTTATTGGCAATAATTGGTCAAAGCGTATTATACACAGGAGCGTATAATGCACAGACGAATACGGTAAGCGCCTGGGGAGCAATTAGGGATTATGTGTCTTGCTCAGAGACTATTAAAATTAGAGCAGGCCAGAATGCTGGAATAGATACTGTATCTATTAACAAATAAATTCGGTCAGTATATAAAAACGTTTTTTTTTTAATTTATTATATTGTGTTAAAAATTTGAAAAAGGAGAAATAATTTTAATTTCGAGTTTCACTATTTTTTCATATTGACATTACCTTTTTTCTGATTTGAGTTTGAGTAAACAGTAAATGATCCTTTTTTTTTCTTCTTCTTTTTCCATTTATAGATGGCCTCCCTTCTCACCTTATAGCCATCCTCTCACTCCGATTTTTTTTTAATAGAGAGAAAGAAAAGAGAAAGTAAGACAAAAAAACAACAATTATCCATAAAAAGAGCACAAGGCAAACACACCCAACCTACGTCCACAATCCTGCAAAGCACATGACAGAACACAGCAACGAAACATACATGCATAAAGACTAATAATATTCATGACCATGCAGTAGATTTCTATAAATAAACATACCCATACCTACAAATATATATACAGTATACATACATATACATTTATATTCATTTATATACCCATCTACATATCTGCATATATCTACATATACATCCCTGCATCCATTTGTGTGTGGTTGTGAGCATGCATAAGTGAATAAGGTTCCTCCAATAGAACATTTAGTAGCGACTGTGAAGCATCAGAGATCCGTCCCCCCAAAGCCCGAGGCAGACGAAGGGGCGATCAAAGCCCAAGACCCCAGGAAGGACCCCGAGCCCAGAGTCCCCAGGGCCACCCGAACAGGACGAGCCACTCGCCCACTCCCCAGATCCGACCAAGGGGAAGAACCGGACGAGCCCCACCAGCGACCACATACCGGTGGCGGCAGACTACCATGCAAGGTGCTTTGCAGTCCTACCGGGAGCAACTCGGCGTTAAGTGTCTTGCCCAAGGACACAACGACACATGGTGTGGGGAACCGGGATTCGAACCGCCAACCTTCCAATCGGGGGACGACTGCCATTACCACTACGCCACGGCCGCCTTACTACTACTTTTATTATTATTATTATCATTATTAGTATTTTAATGGGTTAAAATAACATATTTTTTTATCTAAACTAGCAGACACATCTCGGGTTTTCCAACTGCTTTCTGATGCCAAAGGTCAATGGCTGTCTTCTCTCCTACCTTTCAAAACTTAGAAATGGAGGGCAGGGTTGGTCAAGTCAGGCCAAACCATGCTTAAGGTCATAAACACCTTTGCCTATCCCCATTTTCTTTCTTTCCCACAGAGGACAGTTGGGTTTGCACTCTGTTAATCTTTCACTACAGGCCTGCTCACTCTTACACTGGCCCACTGGAGAACAGATGAGGGAAAAGAAAGAGGGGTAGTAAACGACAAGAGTGGATAAAAGAGCAGGAAGAAAAAGCCATCGAGAGGGCCAGATGGGCACCTTCACAGTCCATTTATCAAACCCAATGTGGCCCTCCTCTCCCCTCCCTGCTGCTCTCATGTCCTAAACCCCCATGTAATTCTGTAATGATTTTCATTATCATATAATGACCTTACAAAGCCTACAGCAGTTTGCATGGTCAGTACAAAACCCGCAGCTGTTCCCTTCAATGTTTGCTTGAATACTGTGACAAAGCTGTTTAATTTATTTATTTAGTTTATGTTGGAGGATGACTTCTAGGATCTGATGGGTCAGTACTGTATAAGGGTATCCCCTTCACAGTGGATTAAATGTAGCCACATTGTGGCCATGCACATTTAAGGCAGAATAATTGGAGGCTTTTCTGTGCATGCTCTCCCACCATGAATCCTTCATTACCTGTAATTGGATAAATGTGAACTGTGATCTATGAATTTTTAAAACCAAAAACATCCCCGATGCCACTGGGACATGCCATTTCCTATCCTAATAGGCCTGTTCCCTGGAGGTTGTGTCTTGCTCTTCAATCTGCACTTCCTGTGTGGCACACCGAGCCGCTTCACTGCGGTATAGTCACCCACCAACATAATAATCCATCCATTTCCAGGGTACTCGAGGGACATTTACCGAAGGGACACAGAGGGCAGCATCTATCAAAGAATTCACCACGTGCATTGGGAAAATCCAGTTACCAGAAAAGCTCATAAGAATAAAAAAGCTCTCATAACTTTGTTGGCTCAGAGTGAATGAATGGACGGCTTCTGCTCGCACGGTGAGCAGAAGCATCACTCACGCTGAGTGCCTATAAGTCACTTGAGAAAAACTGCTGGTCACCAGCTTCAATTTCTCTTTCTTTCCTTCTTGCTTGTCCTAAAAATGCCTTGGAGAAAGAAAAAAAGCAGCAAGTAGGTCCAAGTTTCAGAGTGGAGTACTGCTTTAACTGGTGTTAAAGAAACAAATGCCCGCAAACTCAATCAGTCAGTGCTAGCTGTGTGTGTGTTTATGGGCCTCTAGTAAGACTCATCAATCAGACTTTTTCTCTCTCTCTCTCTTTTTCTTCCCCAATTCTTTCAAAAATATTGCATGCAATGTTCGATAAAACAATGAAAACAATGGCCACCTGAATGATAAAAACTTCCCTTTTGAATATTGAGGTAAAATCTAATTAGGACGACAAACATGAAAGCCCAACAAACTAAGTCAGAAGTTAACATTACAAGTCATAATATGATAAAAAATGAATTTTATGAATGCATTTGAATGAACTTAAAGGGGAGCCACCCCACCGTCAAAATATAGCTCCGCCCCCATACCAGATTCAAAAACTGCCTCAAAATGGGTATGTCGAGAGACAAGGAGGGGAGGAATTGGAGGGGTTATGCGGCGTTCACGTCCCCTCTAGCAACAATCTAAAACAAACTAAAACTCTAGCAAACAACTTAAAACAAGCAACAACAAAGAATAATTATGTAGATGTGTTTATATATTCTCACCCGATCTATCCAAAACAAAATGAAAATAATACCACAAGGTATTCCGTGACCAGGGATCGAACCTGGGTCTTTCGGATCCCAAACCTGCACCTCCACCACTGCCCCAACTTGGCATTCAGGCATTACTCGTCCATTGCACAATAAGAAAACAAATACAACCAAATAGTTTTGATGAAGTGAAAAGTATTATTAAAATAAATAATGCCTGGTACCCACTGCCCCGTTGTCGGGCGGCTGAAGCGGCCGGTTTACATTCAAAGTCTATGAGGAGACGCGTGGAGTCACGGCGAGCCGGGAAGCGGCGCGATTCAAGTGATCGAAGCGGCGCGGGGGCAGCCTGCACACGCACGCGCGCGTCGGCGTCGAACTGCCAACGCCATAAAATTCGATCTCTGGTGGCTCGACGCGTCCAGCAAACAGTCGAGAGAGCCTCTGCTATCTGATTACACAACCACAACGGGACTTTTTTTGGACTTTTTAAACTCACCGGATCGAGCCTCCATGAATTGGAACCAAACTCCGGTAATAAACGTGGCATTTTTACAGTTGCTGCTGACAGGCTGCTGTTCTCTCCAGTGTAGATCACCCCAAACATAAAAAAAACGTTTTAATCTCATCAAAGACCTTCGGAGGTGCAGTTAACACAACAACTGAACCCGGAAAACGAGCTTCTGACCCCTCCCACTGCCACCCCCTAGTGCGCGTCATCAGACGGTCTTCAGTGGCCAGTGGGACCGTGACCAGCGGCCAAAAGGGGGCGGCAGGCGCGTTTCGAGTTGTGCAGTGGGGACCAGGCATGAGTTAAAATATACAAATAACTAGTGCCATTCCAAAAACTATAATATGCGTTGTTGCAGTACTTTTCCGGAGTGTAATGTACCACTTCCATATAAGGTATGAACTGCAGCGAGGACCTTCTCATCTCTGCAGGGGATTGGCTCTGCTTGAACCACTTTCGTGACGACAGAGTGAGAAAACACATCACTGTGCGAATCGTAGACCAATAAGAAAATTAGGGTGCAATACATCTGTTCAACCCATAGGACTACCATAAACACGTTTTTAGACCAAATATTGCCGATTTAAACAAATACGCACAAATACATGAAAATTAACACAGACATAGTGATATACAACATTTTAGACACATTTTAGGGAGTTCATCAGCTAAAAAAGTTAATTTTAGAGTTTAGTTCCTCTTTAATTGAACCCTCACTTTAAGTCTTATTCAAGAATATTAAACTGCCGATCAGTGGATTGTACAAAGAACATGTACATGTCCCTACCAATTCAAAGAACTGCCAAGACGATCCTTGACCAGTGTCAGCCAAAAAAATAATAAAATAATAAACCCAATCAGCACCAGCACGTTCCACTTAACATTGCATATGGCCATGTGTTTAGTTTTAAACAAATACTATCTGTTGACAACCACTTGACAGGACGACCTCTGGCTTTTTTTGTACGTGAGAATGGTAAAGATTAGGGATAGACGTGTTTCAAGGGAGGAGAAGGTATCAGGAGCAGTCAGAGTTCAAACATATTATTCAGGAGGTTTGCCCTCCCAAAAAGAAAAAAGAAAAAGAAAAAAAAAGCTAATCTCATCAGTCTTCCACAGCTGATAAAGTAAATGTCTGTCTGTCCTGACAACAAGGACTGAGCATTTCCTGTCCTGGTCTGATACTTGTCAGGAGCAAAGCCCACAAAGTTAGTAGGTGGTAACACTGCATTGTGGGTGGCGGGGGACAGTGATGATGGTGAGATGGTCTCTAGCTTTCAGCACATGCAGCTGGTATGCACTATAAGAGCAGGACCCACATGAGAGCTGTGAGGCTTTGGGCGTCGACACAGTAGAGTAAGGTGTGTAGAAACAGTCTGTTTACAAAGCTCATCTGGATGGGACAGACCAAAGGGTCAACCAGAGGGGAAAACTCAACACAAAGGGGCGTCATGAAACACACCAGGAAGTTAACAGACCATTGTTGTGTGGTGTTATTTTCAGGATTGTCTAGTCAGTTTGTTCATTTCAAAATGTGTTTGTGTGCAATGCTGGGGTCAAATACATTGAAAGAGAAAAAAAGCTGTGTAACGTGTTCATGCAATGCTAGTGAAAACATGTAGGGCAGTGTTTGTGTGTTCTTGCTGGCATTGAGGAAGAGGGTGACTGAGAATATAAACAGCTAAAATAATACTATGGGGTATGTACAAGGCCCTTCTTTATCTGAATAAAAGGCCAGAGCTCTAATCCCAGAGCTCTCTGTTCTTATCTGAAGGGAAGGAAGTGAGCGAGTTTATCCAAGACACACGTGTCGCAGTGATAGCTGCCAGACACACAGAACCACGAAACACAAATCGGTCACAGCATTGCATTTCTGTGGAATCCACACCAGGTCTTCAGAAGGAATCATGATCAAATAATGTTTTTTCATGTACTGTATTTTAGATTACATGTTCAAAGTGATAAAAGTCTACCACTTCACACATTTTAAGGAAGGAAGTCATATGAACTCATTTAAGTATGTATCACACTTGATTTAAACATCTGAGTGTGTGTTGGTATGGCAATCCATAGAACATCTGTATCAAAGTTTGACTGTTTCCTATTTTCTTAAGGTCTGAAGAAGCTGAAAAAGTTAATCAAACTTTAGTTTTAATAATTAGGTTGTAATGTTTATTATTAACTATTTACCTGTGGTGACTCTCAATTATGAAATCCAATTTAGGAACAAATTTTTCTTTGAGTATTTTGTTGTGTGTTGTCAAATTTAGCCAACGACATATGTTGTTTGGAAGCTGCATCAACCATGTACACATCTTACTGATTTATGAAGAGCGTGCATGTGCCGTAACTGTTGCAAGTCTTGTAGTAATAAACTTTTGGTGTTATTAAAATAAAACAGTGGTTCCCAACCCTGGTCCTTGAGGAACACCATCCTGCATGTTTTAGTTGTTTCCCTGCTCCAACACACCTGATTCAGTGATTTATTCACTTCCTCGTGTTATGCAAAAGCCTGTTAATCATTCATTAATTAAAACCAGGTGTGTCAAAGCTGGGAAACAACTAAAACATGCAGGATGGAGTTCCTCAAGGACCAGGGTTGGGAACCCCTGAAATAAAGTACACGGTATAGATTTCTAATATACAGTAGGTTAAGATAAGCTAGTGTCTGTTTTTTTAATTTTATTTTTAATTTTATGCTTGATGAGTTTAACAATTTGTTTTTGTACACATTAAAATCTACTGGACCGATAAAAGGGTAATCATTTTTTTAAATCTTAATAGCAGTGGGAATAGTATAGGACTCAAAAAAAAAAAACATTCACATTTCACATTCACAGCCTTACTATTTTATCAGGTTCCTTTGGGTTCTATTGGTGTTGTGTCCAAAAAACCTAAATGCAATAATCATTATAAACCATAAATGTATGCAAATTCATTCAAACATACAATTATTATATTTTATATTGGTGAAAAAGTGCAAAGCAATCAAATGTGATAATCTCTTAAGCATCAAAGGTGATTTACATTTGTGTCTGATTGTTTTACATGCAAGACAGAGCTCATCTTCAATATTTGTTAAATGTCTTAACCATCAGTCAAAGAGTACATGTTACCTGTCCCTCCATGTTTGTCTCTGCTGGTGTCTGTCTGTCAAAGCAGCCAGCAGGGTTTCTGCCATCTCCCTCCTTCCTTCTTCTGCTTGGCCCTCCTCCTCCACCACAGCCAGGAAGAGCATAGTCTGCAAATCGGAACAGAAAAGGTAAATGCATCTATAAAGTAGGAATGAATGGAAATATAATCAAGCTTTTATTTCTTAATTGCGGAGAAAAAAATAACTACAATAAAAAAAAGAGATTTGCCTCATCTTATTTGTTTCAGTTCTTCAGAATACAAAAGAAACACCTCAGACCAATTTAAAAAATAAACCAAAAATATTTTAAAAAAAAACTTGGTAAGCTTCATTTTATTCCTAAACCTTCGAGTGTGAAATTAAGTTAAGAGACAATCTGAAGCTCTCCCTACAACCCTTGAGTTTCTATTCTCAGTAAAAAAAATAAAAAATTACACGGCTCTGAGCCGACTCAATTATAACATTCCCAGGATTGCAGCATACAGTAAGTCTAGTATAAAGTCAGTTTCACATCAGAGGATGGGCAAATTACACCCAATATTAGAGTGTGAGTCAATTAATCACATCCTGCACCGCACAGTGTAATGTGTAAGTATCACCCTGTTGAACATGAATTACAGGCCAGCTTAAAGTGTGACGTGGCACATCACTGCTAATCAGAGACATCCCGGCAAACCTTTGCCTCGAAGTTCTCCGCAGCCTCTAAGCTGGTTGAGCGAGAGTCAAACGAAAAAGGATCTGGCAGCCCAAATTAAATGCAGTGCTGTCAGCCGCACTCAAATCCCTCTTTCCTCTCACCGTCTCCCTCTTCCCCTCTACCCGTCACACACTTCCTCTCTCTCTGAATATTCTTAAATGCCCCCCCACCCCCCACTCTCCCCCTTTGCTGAGCCTCTGAGAAGTGATGGATCTGCAACTGTGACTGACTCTGACGCCTTGTTAAGAACAGTCTCTTCCTGTCACATCCACCACTCAAGCGCGTTCATTTCTTCCCATTAACAGGGACTCCCCTCCCCAGTCATCCAACCTTTTGAAAGAAAAAAAAAAAACTACATTATAAGAGAACCTTCATTTCTTTCCGCTATCCCTCTTTTTAATCCCTTTTCTGACAATCCACCTGTCTGTCCTAATTCATGTGACGATAGCTTTGATTGTCTGTGTGTCTGTTTCCAAAGGAGAGACAAACCTGCTTACTTCCTCTGCACTGCACAGGACAGGTGTCAAAACATGTAGCAGTGTGTGACTGATTACACCTGACTCGGAGGAGACACCAAAGATTATGGTGACCAGGATAAGGCAGGGCCGGCTGTACTCCCTCTGGAAACTGTGCCTTTCAGTTTGGATCAAACTCTGTCCTCCTGGGATGAGTGACATGCTAAGAAAGTACCAGAAAGTGGATTCAGACTGTATCACATTCTCAGCTGGTAGACATTGCATTGTGCACGGTGGCTTTGTAGTGCACTATAGGTGTTTCGAGCGCAACATTGAAGAGCCACATTGTCACAGTTGATCTAAAACCAGTTCCAGAGTGATTTTGAGCTTGCTTTGGTTGATCTCAAAGTTGGCTTGCAAACAGAACGACAGAGGGAAGCTGTAAATAAATCCCCAATATTATTAGAAAATTCCCTAAAATATTTGGAATTGAATTTAAACCTTTTTTTTTATATATTCCAACTTAATGATGATGACATGTCAAAAACAGATTCTAACATATTTAAAGTTGAAAAGCCTATTTCATTAAGGACATCAAAAACAATTTCTTCTTTTAGGGACTGTGCGTACTTATTTCCTGATTGTTATCTGCAGACTTATACCAGCAAGGATGTGCTTTTAATGATGTGGGTTTCCTTTTATCCAAGGCGGCATCTCATCGTTAAAAAGTGTGTTGTGGGTCAGTATGTGTGCACATATGATCTCATGTTTAGAAGAGCCAGTGGTGAGAGAGACCTTCGGGTTTAGCCCCAGGCTGATCCTCGAGCCATTTAGGCACCCCACTGGTTATTTACTGGTCAAGCTCTGCCTCGGCCCAAACACAGTCCTTTATCTCTGAGCCTGTGAGCACAAATGACCCCCTTTTCTTTACTTCTATTTACCCCTTGATGACAGTAGCTGTCCTCAAAGTCCACCTCTATCAACCTGATGCTGACCACAGATGTCCCTCTGACCCTGGCCACATTTTGAGGTGAAACGGGGGACATGAAGTACTTTGGTACCTTCATACCCAACACCCCCAACATTAAATTCAGCACTGTCTATTTTATTACAAGATAGGCATAAACATTTTTGTCTATGAGCAGAGGCAGGGAAGGTAAACAAACATGCAGCCTAGCTAAGGTAGTATTATTGTTGGTAGAGAGCTGGAGTGATGATAGTGTTCCAGGCGAAGACTGACTGGGGGGCAGCCTGGGGCAGCTCACTAACACCTAGAGCCAGGACTGTATCTTAACACCAACAAGCATCTGTCTATTCTATCACGTTTCTATTCAATAACAACATGTCATTCTTGCACGCAGAATAACACAATGGGAAGGTTGTTGTTGCACACAGTGCAACATGATGTAAAACTTCACAAGATAAATCTCTCTGGTTACATAAGAACTGACTAGTTTTAAAGGCAGTACGGTAAAAAAAGATGCAAGCCCAATTGAAAGTTTACACTCTATAAAACTCAAGGACTAACTGACCACCATATACTCTGAAAAACTATTAACACTCCATGAAAAACCAAAGCTGACGTTAGACTAGGACTTTAAGGGGACCCAAAGTACTCTTAAGTACACTGGCTCACAGTTAGAAGAACACTTCCTACATCTCCAGGCCACAAATTTTCCTAAATCTCCAACCTGACTTCCCTTACGAATTACCATAGTTTAAAAGAGACAGGGGAATTTCTATACCAGAATAGACCATGCAAGTGACAAACCTACCTACAGAGTAACGGGGAAAACAAACACAGAATATCTCTGAATGTTGGTTGGTGACTGGGGTTAATTTACCACAGTGGTGCCTACTCTCCAAACAGCACCTTTTTCTGTCAGACTAGCAATCTTTATGCCTGTCTCTTTGACACTTTAGTGTCTAACAGCCCAGCAACATGCCTGAAAATGTCCCTGTCCTTATATTCACCAATGTGTCAATGTGCTATGGAGGTGGACATGTTCCTAACTAGAAACCATTATTTTGCGTATGACTGCTAAACAAAAACAGGCAACTCTGAATTATAGTAACAATCTGAAATATCTACAACAGTAATTACCCAAAAACCATGTCAATTGTGTCTTCTGTGTAGTAGCCACGCATGAATCTGTGTATTGTTTTGCACTATTATGGTAAGTATTTAGCATATTTCTTGGGTTAGTGCATTTCTTAGTTTATATCTTAGATCCTTAATACTGTATTTTTTTTGTTTTTGTTGGTTTATTTACAATTTATATTTTTGCTATTGTTGGATGTAACTAGGACCCTGTGCACACAATTTCATCCCACCTCATGTACATGTGATTCGAATGACAATAACGAACCTTGAACTTGAATAACTAAGGAAGAAAAAAACATGACATTGTTGGTAGTTATGTGATAATTGTAATATCTTCTGTTCAATGTGCCAAAGATTTGGAGTTCTGCTGGTTTATTACCAGTAAATCATTTCACTCATAGGTTTATACTTAATATTAGGTGTAGAACCTGAGTGTAAGACCTATCCTATGTCAATGGAGAAACGGCTTTCTTGACTTTAGCCAAGGCAGGTGATTTATTTTGTTATGTGATTTTAAATGAGCATCCATGTTGTCAGTTCTGCCATGAATCAACATTCCTCTATAATCTGGCCTCATCTTGTTGACCCACAAGGCCATTGACATAGAAAACTTTTGCAGTTGTTTTTTCTCAGCTGCATTGACACCTGATTTCATCGGCCTTGGGAGTGGGAGTTTGGCAGACTCACAGCTGCCGGCAGCTTCCTCTACCCTTTAATACGAGAAACCAATATCACTTTGACCGCAGGTGGAAAAAGGCATCAGGCACCTTGCTCTGAAATGGATAGCTTCTGCTCACTGATATAAACAACAAGGGAGTTGTGATCCTGTCAAGGCCATTTCCAGTCTGAACAAGAGATCAGTGTGTGTTTGCTGCTTTCCGCAGCAGAGTTACGTTGCACTTGAGAAGGGGGGATTCTTTACCGGTGCTAAAATGTATTAGTCCAGAAGAAGAAAAAATTACCCTTTTCTGTGACACTACACTAAAAGTAAATTAAAAATAAATAGTGTGTGGGTTTTTGTATATACTGTACAGTATTATTTTGCTGCTGCATGCCTACTGTCTCATTATTTCAGATGAACAAAATTATTTCAAAAATCTTTTAGTAATGAAAAGGTTGACAAATTACACAGCTCCGTCTGAGTTTATGTCATCCCACCCTGTCATAACTACTGAACCATAGCTTTTTAGCTAAAAAGTAATATGTAGGAAAAACTTGACCAATACCTCCCAAAATATATTGTAATTATATTTAGAATTTCTTTCATTCATTTAATAATAGTTTTTAAAATATCTATCCCACTTTTGTGAGCGATATTTGTATATGTGTGTGTGTGTGTGAAGGTGAGTGTGGGCGTGTTATGTGTTCTTTCAATCTCTATGGTGACCGAAACCAAAGCCTTTCTGCTGAGCTGACCTTTGCGAGGTCTCGGGCACCATCAATAATGTCAGCCAGCAAAATAGGCTTTGCTACTCACAGCAGATTATATGGAGTGTAAAACATTAGAAAAATGTGTCTAAAACATCAGAGTAACTTGTTTGAAGTGACAAAAGGTTTGGGAGAAATAGAGTCCGTCCCTAAAAGGAAAGACCCCTGTCAAGTGATTTTGTTTGAAGGCTTTGTAGCACACTCAAGTGGGCAGGGATGCTTTCTTTGACCCTTGCAGCAGTCCATCTTCTAGACAGAATACAAGCAAGACGGACGGACATATGCTTTGCACAGGGTCAAATGAAGCAGAACTCAGAGGCTTTTTGAGGTGCTCTCTTTTGGTGGTGGGAAGAAAAGGCAAATCTGTTGTCAGGTCGTAATCCAATTGGCCCCCAAATATCACATAAAAATGCACCGGCCTGTTTTTTATGCAGGGCCTTTGTCTCTGTCTCATGATAAGGGGTGTGGATCCAGTTCATTTTAATGGCTAAACCACATAGTTCTTAGTCTGAATGAGCTTCCCAGCACTGGGACAGGGGCTCCACACTTGCTTGTGCAAACTCCTGAGTGGCCCAAGTTTGAATGTGCAATCCATCCATCACTAGAAAACTTTAAGAGGCCCTTTGACTAATTCAGTACAATGAAGACAGAGCTGGACAGAGATGTTTGTGACGAGCGTGACAGTCAAGCGCCTTCTGCTCTCTTAAACATACCCCATCACCATTTTTCCCCTCTCCCTCTTTAAGTTTATGCAAGCTGAGTCTAGATTCTAGCTAGATAGCAGATTGTGATCAGCACTTCATTCTCCTGCCAGTAGAAAGCTTTTTGCTGACTGGGTCCAAAGCCAGGTTCCTTGAGCCCAGGAGTTACAGTGTTACTCACACTGCACCATACATCAGGTCTTCAAAAATGCTAAACCAATAAAAAAAGTTTCCATTCATCTTGACATGCTTGCACAGAAGAAATTGGTTTTAGAGCAGGGGGAGAGAACGGCCTGCTGGGGTAGAAATGCTTTGCTAACAAAGTTTTGATTGACTGCAAGAGGTTTGCAAAGTAGTGATTCCGTAGTTTTAGCATCTGGCTGCAGTAGCGAGACTTTACAGACCTTCTTAAATGTCATGTCTTACATCAAATGGGAATTAGCTCTGGTGGTACAGTAGAACAGAATGACTGTATCTTAAGTGCAACAGATTAAGATCTGCAAATTTAAGGTTCCTTGCTATAAAATATTGTGCAGTTATTTAAGACCAGGAGGCCTACCATCATAAAGAAATACTGTTTTTAAAGATAATCTTAGTGTTGTACAGGAATGAAATGTGCTAGTTTGTGATTTTGTACAAGATGGTTATCCTAGTAGCTCGTTTGGGGGCATTTTAAAACATCTTAGGTGTAATCAATACATCCTCCTGTTTAACCATCTTTTGATCAGATTTATAGCAGAGTGTAAGCTCATGTGTTTAAATGAGACTAGCATATTTATTGTCTTAACAAATTTCTCCATAGCACTTGGTTGAATAGTAACAGATGACAAGACACACCATGCAGCGACGGATTTTGAACTTCTATAGTCAAAAGATGCTGTCTACTTCAGTCTGGCAAGGAAAACACACATGCTCTAATGGCTTTTAAACATAATACTTCATGTTCGACAAAGCTGTATACATTCTTAGAAGATTTGGAAGCATGTTCAATAATTTATTTTAATTAAATAAAGGGAATTAAAAGTAATTGTGCCATGCTTTGGACTGAGTTACATCATGGAGTTACTTATTGCAATAAATCATACATCGGAATTTCAAGTGTGCCATCCTATCCAAAATCTCAGACAGTTCAAACTTCTTTGTCTGGCATTTGTGTTGGCTCAGTGGTTGGTTTTAGTTTAGGTTTTTTTTCTCAAAAGAGCTGTTAATTATAACCATGTTCAGTGGCCAACTTTTACTGCAAGTGTGCTGTAATTTAATCAATGTTTGGAAACAGCCCCGGAGGATTTTTCTAACAATCTGTTCTGTGGAAAACATTATCATACAAAAATAAAAGGAGAGGAAGATCAAAACCCCTATTAATGGACAACACTGAAAAGAAACAAAACCAATGTAATCATGTGTACTATCTGAACATGGCTATAGATCTTAAAATGTGATGAATGACATGAAAGACTGCCATATTGTACAATACTGTACTACAATACAACAATACTATAGTGATGTGTTTTCAATAAATGTTGTGTTAGGTTACCCAAGCATTTCTAAAAACCTAACATTTATGAGGCATACTTTTCCTTTCATCATGGATCATGTGTGTGTATACAAATGTATGATTAGTTCTCACCCAGGGAGGCTGATGAGAGCAGCTAAAAGGTGTTTATGAGACTGTTAGGCTGGAGAGGATGCTGCCCTGCAGCTTTCACCCAAATAAAAGAGTCATTTATTACATCCAACATGACCCTCTCATTACACACAAATAGGAATTAATGAGTGCTATATCGGGCACTCCCGGCAGAGTAAGGCGGGGCCCGCTAAAGGACTAGTGTTAATTACAATGTCCTACATCTTATTTAAACCACCCATCAGATTGCACTGAACAAGGAAGCAATAGCAGTGGTCTCGCAATATATGGAAGCTGGACAATCAAGTCTAGATATGTTAAACAGGGCGGCTGTGGTGTAGTGGTAATGGCAGTCGTCCCCCGATCGGAAGGTTGGAGGTTCGAATCCCGCGTCCGCCCACCATGTGTCGTTGTGTCCCTGGGCAAGACACTTAACCCGAGTTGCTCCCGGTAGGTCTGGATGGCGCCTTGCAAGGCAGGCTACCACTACCGGTGTATGAATGTGTGAATGAATGGGTGGATGGCTGGTATTGTAAAGCGCTTTGGGGCTCCTCACAGGGGGCTGGAAAGCGCTATATAAATAAGCTCCATTTACCATTTACCATCCATTTAAACAGGAAGGAGTGCTTTTAAAAAAAAAACTAATATGTAGGCAAGTAACGAGATCTCGTTGTACGAGATCTCGCAATATTAAACTCCCGCGATATCTCTCGTTGAGAGGTAACGTTGTCTCGCGAGACGCTAATGCTAGCAGAGCCCCTAGCAAGTCAGCGTCACGGACAGCATGGCTTCGCCGGATGAAGTTGCTATAGAAGACGCCCCAACTACTGATGGAGGGTCCCGGTGCCGCAGACGCCTCTACATTGATGGAGGGTCCCGGCGCTGCCGACGCTGCCCCGAATGTAAAGACACGCGTGTAAACACCGGTGTGACCGGTGTTGCCAGATAGAGTCCCACCCACCCAAAGCACTCTTTACCCGCAAAAGTCAGAAGGAAAATCGCGGTGAACCGCCCAATCTGGCAACACTGGTGAGTGACGGCTGCAGATTCGAGAGGGTACTTGGCAGATTCAGTGCTGATGCGGATATTTATGTTCAATTTTTGGAAAGTCCTGCGTGAATATCTATTTTTTTTAACAAAGTTGAACGTTCTAAGGTCTAAGGAGATTCAATCAGTAAAATGAAGACATCAGTTGGGTTTGTAATACATGTTAAAACAGAATAAAAGCCTTTTTGCGGCATAAAACCGATCTTTGAAGTTTTCTTGAACTAATATTAAAATCTCGTCTCGTTCTCGCGAGCTCTGTAATTTGTCTCGTCTCGTCTCGTGAGTTTTGTGTATCGTTACACCCCTACTAATATGTACAAGAGAAAACAATTGCTAGGTTTGATCTCTGCGGGACTACTGTCTTGATGCAATCTTTTAAAAAGAGCAATCAAAAACTACACTCAGAGCTCCAAAGTCTTGTACATTGCTCCTCAGTGTTTTCACATCACCTTGTTTGCAGCTTCAGCTTTTCATTCCTTTTCTGTTTACTTTATCTCACAAGCTTTGATTTCAACTTCAGTTTTCACTGCAGCCTTGCTATTCAATAATTCTGACAATATCACAACCTCCACCTCTCATCTTCCTCCCCATGTATCTTTCTGATTCAGCTTCAATATAAGAATAAACTATTACCGTTACCAGCCATATCCACTTTCACTAGCGGTTTCCTCCAATATTTATCATGTTGTATTGTGTTATTTTAAAATTAATTTTGATCACGTTTCACTTGTTGATTGACTGGTTCAAAAGAAAGACCCATAGAAAAGCTTCTCCAGGTTTGTGACATCAGAGTTTCCTATGTATAGGACAAGCTGAAGTTCAAACAAAACAATTGTTTGGTAATTACATTCGTATACGGCACAACTCAGAGGGGGGAGAAAAAAAACAAGTATTAGAAAAAATAAGTTATGTGAGCCTTTAAAGTTAGACACTGCAATTTACCCATTCAAAGGCAAACTCAGACAGCAGTGGATGTATGCATGTAATGTTCATTAAATGTTTAGTGTTTTAGTGTTGGTGTAAATTTTCATACTTTTATACTACTATGCAAAAACTCAGGACAGTGTTACACTTTTACTATTTTATGCTTATGTTTATTAAAATGTTTTAGTGTTTTAGTGTTTAAATGGTTACTGTTGCACCAAGGGACTGAGAGAAACGCAATTTAAATCCTGTGTATGTCCTGTACATATTGCAGTTCTGACAATAAAGTTGACTTTGACTTTGATGTATTTAGAGAACAGATTATTATTCATTTTTCCCTAAAGACCCTTAAATGGAACGGAACTTCACCTGACTATCTAAAGGACATTCTTGCACCATATTCATCCACCCGGTCTCTACGATCACAGAACAGTAATCTACTTCACATTCCTCGAACCAAATTAAGGACCATGGGAGACCGGGCATTCTGTGTGGCTGCCCCCCGTCTATGGAACTCCCTCCCTGACTACCTGAGAGCTCCACAGTCACTGGTTGACTTTAAAAGTGGCTTAAAGACTTTTCTTTTTAAGCAAGCCTATTCTGCCTCCACATGATTTTATCTTTGATCTTAGTTGATATTATTATTGATTTTACTTGATTTTATCACTTGTTTTATTTTTATTTTATTTTTAAGCAAGCCTATTCTGCCTCCACATGATTTTATCTTTGATCTTAGTTGATATTATTATTGATTTTACTTGATTTTATCACTTGTTTTATTTGATCTTTGCTTTTGTTGCACTTTGTAGCACTTTGAGATTTTTATTAATGAAAAGTGCGTTATAAATTAAATTCATTATTATTATTATTATTATTATTATTAAATGTTGACGGGCCGGGGATCAATTGGCTACTGGGATTAGAGAACAGGCTGCTTCTCTCCCTGAGCCTGGAAAACTCCAAAAATAAAAATAAATAAATAAATAATGGCGGTATTACAATTAGAAAATCTTTGCAGAGAGTGGTGAAGGCTGCACAGAAGTCTGTTGGAGTCAGCCTCCCCACCATCACAGACATCTACACTTCCAGATGCAGGAAGAGGGACACCTGCATCATGAAGGACCCCACTCACCCAGCACACACACTTTTTGCCCCGCTCCCCTCAGGAATGAGGTTAAGGAGCATTAAGTGCAGAACCACTACAACAACACGGATACAAGGATTTTTATTGTCATTCACATCAGATGTGGTACATGAGGTGGAACGAAACTATGTACACTAGACTGAGGAATAGCTTCTACCCTGACACTGTTAAACTCATGAATCTCTAACCAGGATAATCATTGTGAAAAAAAATCACATCATGTTGCTGCTGATCTGTTTCATGTTGCTGTGTTCATTCGTGCTCATCTGCTCATACAGACTCATGTTCATGCTGCTGTTCGACATATTGCTTTTTGGTTTTTATGCTTTTGGTGCTTAGCGTATTTTTAGTTTTTTTTAGTTCATATCTTAGATCTTATTAAATTTTTTTCTTTTACATTTTATTGTGGGAAGTAACTGCTGAGTACACAGTCTCGTTCCACCACATGTACGACATGTGGTGTGAATGACAATAAAGAAACTCTGACTCTGACACTTGCACTTTTACAATTTTTAGTTTCATATTAAGGTATACATGTATTCACTTTTTATCCATTTTATTGTGTTTATATTTTAGTCCCAGTGGTGTTAAATAACATAAAAAACAGATTATCTTATGGTGTTTCCATGTTAGTTCTTATTTAGTCTAAAATTGTGATTTTTCTGCTTGTTTATATTTTAATTGTTCACTTTGAGGGTCTATGTTTGGAGTCGACTGTTTTCACTTT